>VYXH01008652.1:387866-410931 GCA_013397275.1 Burhinus bistriatus | reverse complement strand
TCATCAGTCCCTGCAACTGGTGGCGTAGAGGAGCATCAAACTTGTCTGATTTGCTGTCCTGTCCAGCAGCCTCTCACTTTATGAAACCACTAAACCAAGTAAATTAATTTAAAATATCTAGTAACTCCCCTTTCTGTCTTGCACCCTCTGATCTCTTTTGTGACACTTAATCTCTTCTTCCCCAACTCAAAGAAGGATAAGCAGGCAGTTGACTTGGGCATTTCAGGATGAAACTGCACCAGGTGATGGTCACAGCTCCCCGGTACAGAGTGCATTGCCCCGGCTCGTTTCCTTTCACTGCTACATCACTCCAACTTGCATCGCAGTGAGCTCAAGGAAAATGAATTGGTGACAGAATCGTATCTTGCAGATAGATCCTGTCTCTGTGAAGAAACCTGTGGGCCCATTTCTGAAGAGAAGCAGTTAATGAATTCTTGGTTTTCCTGGCACCATCAAATCTAAGCTCATTTCTCCATAACCTTGCCTTTTCTCAAGACTGTCTGCCATTTTTTGACATTTCCTGCCTTTGTAGGGAGCTCCGATTTAGTCTCACCCTGCAGAATACACACATGCACATTGAATGTGCATGCATCATTTTGGTGCTGTAGTTAGCTAATATGAATTTGACCATACACTTTCCTTCCCTGCCCAGGATGAGATGGGCTTTTATTCGGACATATATGAAAAGAAAGGCTGAGAAACAAGAGCGGTTACCCAAAATGTTCCAAATGAGCAGGCCAGTGAGTACGATGCTACAGGCAGAGCAATTACAGTGATCTCACTTTAGTCTTTTTCTTTTGTGCAACCTGTTGGTTCTGTTTCTAATGAGAGCTTGGAACAATTAAGAGAAACCAAGTTTTCTTTTGTTGCATTGTTCTTAACTTGGAAATAACAGAAAAGGTTTCATCTGTGTCCCATGAGCCAACTATAAGATGTGAGCTTCCAAGGAAATTTCCTTGGAATACAGCAGGAACTTATTGCCCAGTTTCTTCACAGATGGAAGTTCATTCTTAACCCTGGACAGGGCCAAATGGGTCAGTACTTCTAACCTTGTGTGGGTCATCCAGCAGCGCAGGCGAGGTAAAAGTCCCACTCCGTTTGGTGTGCTCTGGGTGTGATTTCTGTCTACGATCCTTAGGTTGCTCTGGCTTTACTCTGACAATGCTCGGTTTTTTTCCTAATGCGCTGGTATGACCAGTCATGCGACAAATGCCTCTGAAGCAGTGAAGAGCAAAAATGCTGGTGCTTTCTCAACTTAACTGATGGTTACATAAAAGTTGGGAGGTTTGTTCTTCCTTTCACTGTTTTCATTGAGTTTCATTGTTGTTACCTTTTGGCTTGAACCAAAATCTTAATTACAAATATTTATTTGTCTTTTATTATGATTTTTTTTTGTCATTATAAATTTGACACATTTATTAAGCAGCTACTGCTCTCAGTAAAAAGCATCCCACTAGTAAAACTTACTGTAGTTTTATTTGGAAAAGGCTTTTGTGCACCCTGGATATGAGTCAGCCTTGTAAATAAATGTGAAATGCTTCACCCTGAGAGAGAAAAAGGAACACTTGGCAATAAATGACAGGCGAGAGATTGTTCTTGTGGTGCTTGATGCAATGACTTAACACCAAGATAATTCAGCATGATTAAGTAATCCTTGTGCCTGAATACCCTTAAATAATAAGCTGCCTCGTCAGGTGAAGTACAGAGTGCCTGTAGCTTGTGTTGAATTTCGTGACAGCTCTAAGTGCTCAACAGTTTGAACAAAGCTATGTGTACCCATCCCTTGTGCCAGCAGACTGGTTAGGTTGCTTTGGGTGACAACCCCATGTGTTCATCCTCCTCCCATAGAGCGCATGTTCCTGTCTTCTACCTCATCCCAAGAAAAAGAGTATCTATCCATTGTTGTTCTTTGTATAAGGGAGAAATAGCTTCTTTTTAGTTAGGAATTTGCATTCTTTCTGTCTGTTTCCCTCTGTATAAATCCAAAGAGCCAAATTCACTGCTGTGCATTGCCACAACTCCACTTACTCTGATGGAACCGGGCCAACTTTTGCCAGCTGTGAATTTCACCCACTGCCTGTAATAACTTCCCTGTGTATGGTTTTCTTTCTGTTTAATTTGATCACTTAAGAGCTTTTCAGTGGGCAGACCATTTCTCCCAGTCAGCGGCTCACTGCTGCAAAGTTAACCAGCGGCTGTTTGTTCCCCAAGGTTGGGCTAAAACATCTCATTCTCTTGATGCATCTGAAGAAAATGATGGCTGGTCTAGTGCTGAAGATCCACTGAATTCATCAGATGCAGAGGAAGAAGGAGGAGGAGGAGGAGGGGGAAGCGAGATGAAGCTGGTAACCCGAAATACTTTCCTATTGAGCTAAGCAAACATTACTGATACATTGCGTATGGCTGCATATAGGAATACTTTTGAAGCTTGCAGGAAGGAAAGTGTCTGCCTTGAAATCCACAGTTGGGTGAAATTCCTGGGGGAATGGGAAATATCCCCTTCTTTTGAATCAGCCCTGTGTTTGTACCTTGGGAAGGTCCGTCTGTGCCCTTGTGTACATGCAGACTAGTGAGACCATGACTACTTATGCCATAGTACAGCAGTCAAGCAATGACACGCTCGGCTACCGTGTCAATAGACTTCCACACATGCATCATGTCACTAGTTTGCCAGATTGGTGTGGGGTTTTTTGTTTGTAGAGACTTGAATTAATTGTTATATTGGAAACATTTCACTGAATGGTTTTCAGGGTGTGAGAATTCATGTACTGAATTTGCATGTAATCGAACAGCAAAGTTTTACTGCCTCTCAGGATGTATTATTTACACAGTCTTCAGCAGAAGGGACAAGTACTATAATTTCATAACAAAAGCTGCAATGTACCTTAAATTACTCAATAGAAATAATTTGTTTATGTTTTTCCTCTGTGTGCATTTAGACTCCTGGTAAATACACAGTTGTGACTGATTATGAGAAAGGAGTTTCTGAAGAATTTACAGTGAAAAGTGGAGATCTAGTTCAACTGATTCGTGAAGGGGAGGATGGACTTTGGTACGCAGATCTGTGTTTGGAAATTTATATACGCAGAACTGTGTTTGGAAGGCAGATGTTTAGGGCAAAACTTTCAAAGGCATCAAACGAAGCAATCTGACTTTTTATTGTTTATATTTTTTTAGGTATGTGAAGAACCTGAGCACTGGTAGAGAAGGTTGGATCCCAGCAAACAATCTGTTGATGCTCATAGGCAATTCAAAATCAGCTCAATCTTTAAGCAGCTCTGGTAGGCTGTTTGTTTCAAATGATACAATTGTCTCTCTGAAGATTCCTATTATGAAAGTGAGTTGTGAAAAACAACCACCATCTCATATTTTCTTGTGTTTTTTTTTTTCTTTCCTTCCCCTTTCCCAGAATCAGGTGCTGCCTCCAGCACTTTGAGCACATCATCAAGTTGCAGTGACAGCTGCAATGCCAGCAGCACCAGCTTCTCGGACATTAAGGGCTAACATCAAATTTTCACCCCACCTCCACGGAAGGTAAATCCAGAGTTTGTCATTTTGTGCAGAGTTCTGGATGTTGGACTCAAACAGAGAACCACCAGTTCTGTGTTGCCAGCTTTGAATATTTTTACTGGTGATTTTTACAGGCTCCTCCAGAGGATCCGAATGAAAAGTGCATGGAATGAGAAGTTGCAAATAAAAGATAAACGATTTGAAATAGGGTCTTGCAGAGGCTTCTGCTCTGAAGTCTGAAGCTGCAGAGCTGTCAGCATAAAACACATTTTCTCATTGATATACAATCAGGTTTCTGCAGAACTGTATCATTTTGTAACAGCCAGGATCTGAATGTGAGCAAACAAAACACGTTCAGTGCTAAATCCTTATTGTAAACTAATAACACAACAATCACTGTACAGGATAGGTATGAAGAAAATAAATACGAGTTTACAATTTCTCCTCCCAAAAAAACCCTTTCTCCAAGGACGTACCTCGGTCAATGCAGTGAATGGGACTCGTACAGCAACCAGGAAGGAGGTTTGGTCCAGCCTTTTCTCTTCTCTTGGGTCTTCAGGATATTCTTCTGCTCCCTAGAGACTGGGATGCAGAAATGACCAATTCACTGACCACAACAGCATCAAAAGAAACTGTTATTTTATCCTTTCCAACCTTTTAATGATGTGTGCAATAGAATAGCTGTTTTCTGAGGTATTTTGGCCTCACAACCAAATTCTTTACCAAGATCACTGTGTTTACATAGCCTTGGCAATTTAGTAGTATCTTTTTCCTTACGCAGGTGCACAAGGAAACACAAATGTTCTTATTCACTAAATGATTTCTTAATAAATGGTAATTGCACGGTTACCTTCAGCTCTCACAATTAACAGGCAGTTCCAGGCAGAGGAGACTATTGTGGCCACACTATAGGTCAAGAGCCTTCCTTCAGATAAACCTAGGAGGGCTAGAAACCAGATGTATTTTTAGTCAGTAGTGTTTGTTGCAGATTTATTCAAAGAGAAAAACACGATGACATAATTTTTCTATAAAAGGGGAGCACTGGAGGAAAAAAAAAAAAATCTTTATTAGCATAAACCTGACTCTTCTCTACAGATAAGTATTTAAAATTTTTTTTTTAAAGGAAGGGTAATGCTAAACTTGCCACTTTTTAAAGTATGATGTAAGCCAATGTTGTAAATTTTCAACTTGTCAGATGTTCTTTGCACTTCATCCTTACAAACAGTCTAGAACTGTGTGCATGTATGGAATATTGTATTCATTCCTGTCTATCTTTCAAATATTTTTACTTATATGAAAATAGGTTTTTAACTGATTCATGTATCATATTACTTAAAAATAATGTGGACATTAAGAGCATAATTTTTCAGAAGCAATGGGAACTGCTGTTAATCATCAGGCCCTCTGATGGCTGGGCCCTGAAGTCTATCTTTATGCCAGAATTTTAGATCTTAGAGGCTGCAGCTTAGGAAATGTAAAGGACAAATAACCTAAAGAATGATCTTACTCCTGAGTTGCAAAAGCAACCCTACCCCAGACGCAATCAAAATGCAGCTGACCATGGTCAGTACAAACTGAAACATATATATACACACACATATATTTATGTGCATATATGTGCTTGTGTGTATATATGTGTGTGTAGATATGTATATGTGTGTAGATATGATGTATCAATGTAAAAGATGTATTTATAGTCTTCATGCTGCTGAACGTGTCACTTTACAATTCATAAATACTTAGGTTTCTTGCAATATAAAGGCTGATGAGGATTTTACTTCAGGCATCTTTTCCAACGCAGAAATCCTCTGATCTTTTTTAAATTATCCCATATAATACTGTGCTGACCGTGAATATTTAGTCTGATATTTAACAATGGAATGGCAACATGAGATTCAGCTTATCTTCATCTGTGTAAGTTATTTTGTAAATTATCTGTAACATAATTTACTTATATATTGCTGTCATTGCTAGGATGAGACTGTCCTTTCATTTCTCACCCTCATTTGTTATTTCAATGGTTTTCTCCATATCATTGCACTTTAATACAACCCATTTCACCATTTCCTTTTTTACTGCTGTTGTGAATTAGAAGTTCAAAGTCGGAGGTCTCTATTGTAATTAATTTCAATAAATTTCAGCGCTTCTTGCTGAATGCCTTTATATAGACATGCTCTGTGTTTTATTTTATCTCACAGTCTTAAAAGCTTCTTATGGCTATCATATAAAAACAGAGACAGGCTGAAGGATTTGGAACAGAAAACCAGGTCTGTCTAGCTGTTGCTTGTCAAGGGCCGTGTGTTCAAATCATTTGCCTACTCATTCTGCACCATCTCAGCAAAACACCATTTTACCCTTGTGATTCTCTCACTTACCTGGCACTGGGGAATTAAAGCATGTCTGCAGGCTAAGGATAAAAAATGAAAGGCAGTGCCAGGTAATGAGATTGATTCCCTTTTTCCCACACACCCTTTTTTGAAAGATGGCACATTGCTGTTGGGTTTCCCCTGAGAAAGCTGTGTATCCCGTGTTGCCCTCCTCCTGTATGCACGCTCCTTTTGATCCTGTGGTCTTAGCAGAACAAGTTGGAGGTCCACGTCCGGCAACGGCTGCAGCTGGGTGAGAAACAAGAAACCACATTCACGCTTCCAGCGTCTGAAGAGGAACATGTTTGCACATTCACTCATTAATGGCTTTAAGGGCCATCAAACCATGGTAGGAGGTGGATTTCACACTAAACTGGAGTGATTTGGTCTGAGTTGGTGGCCATGTGCAATTACACAATCCAGCTAAGCTGTTATTGGGATTTGATTGCTTTTATTTACTCTTGTTCTTGATGTCATAACAGCTACCTCTGTAGTAGCTATTCCTACTGTTCTAAGCAAAAGAAAGTCCAGCGTTTCTAAGCACAGCAGCATCATACTTGTTACAGCAAAACAATGAAAGAATTCCAGCCGAGATCTACCTTAGTGGGAAGTAAAGAGTTTTCTATATAAAAGCCTAATAATGATGGATTTCTTTTTAATTTTAGTGATGTTTATTTCCTATTGCAAACACTGTGGACTCATCTTGGATTTCTCATATGCTAGATAACTGGCTCAAAGTTGGAGTACAGTCTTTCCTTCATACGCAGGCTGTTTGCTAGTTGGAATTGAAAACCCTTTCTCCATTCTGCACAGATGTTGTCAGCAAAACTGAGGACTTTGGACCATAACTAATTTACATCAGTTCTCTCAAAATGACAGGGACTCCTGTTCCTCTTCTGTATCGTACATCAGATGGTTATTGTGAACTGCACTGTAAAGTCTTGAGCGTCCGCACAAGTCCCCAGAATTAGCAGCCTCCCTAGATTTGTGTGGGTGAGTGCCAGATCAGCTTGGTACGGGAGAGCTACCCAAATTCAACTTCCTTAACTTAGGTTGTAGGAATAGAAGAGCCAGTTTCTGTTGTCCCTTAAGATTTGGTGTAATCTGTGTCTAGATACCATATTATCAAAATAAGATGTTTTGATGTTGAAATAGGTTATCTGGGCTTTTCATTTGAAAGGAGATGAATAGGTAACACGTAAGCTATGACAGCCACATTAGCAATAAACACTGTTTATTTTAACAGCTGTTAAGGAAGATAAAGGTGAGATTTTTTGGAGACTCCTAAGCAGCTGGAAAGAAATGAATAGCCATGTAAAGATTCTAAGAGGGCAAAGTAGTTTTCTGACCTCTAATAGCAAAGCACTTGATAAATAGCTTCTCCTGCCCTTACAAACACCCTGACAGGGTGAGGTCAGCTGCGACAGGAGGACAGCCCAAGGCCTTTGGCAAAGGTATTAGATGTGCTCTACTTACTTTGTTCCAGGCAACTTCCAGAAACCCTCCCTAAATGCTGTCTCATTTATTTATAAAATTTCCCCTTCTTCCCTTAATACATGCAGTAAAGAAATTTAAAGGCTTGTGAAACTTGGAGCTTGTCACTTTTCTGTGCAGGAGGCTGTGCAATAACATGCTCGAATAGAATATGGGGACCAAAGCACCTGTTCTCCGTAGCTGATGAGCTGTTGCTTCAAAGGCAGCAGGAAGTACTCCTGAGACAAAGCTCGGGCAAAGGGATGCCAGCTCCCTTGCCACTGAGATTGTATTAGATGTCTCCTGGTTTTTTTATTCCTTTCCACATATTTCCAAGCTGCTGCACCTCAAGCTGATATGTTCAGCTGTAACACGTCAGTCGGAGATCGGAAGGGAGAGTGCAGAGAGGATGGATTATTTTTGAGGTGAGCACATGGGGCTGAAGGAGCAAGGGACACAAAGCTGTTTTAACTTGGAAAAAATGCTGCACGTCATATGCCAAAGTAGCTGCTGTGTGGGGCTGCTGCCAGTCCAGCAGCAAGCTCCCCTCCTGCCTCCCACGTCCTGCACCATTACACCTCTGCACCCTCCTGCTCCAGGGAGCAACTCTGTTATTGCCCCCCTTTGCCAGGCAATTTTTGGCTGGATCAGCTCCCAGAACAGGCCCACCGTTCTCCTCCCTGAGCAGTAGTGCCTTCGCTTGCTCCCATGGCCACAGCCTCTGCAATGTCAGCGTGGTTCCCACCAGGGACAAAGTCCAGAGGCGGGAGGGCTCTGCTGGAATGTGGGGAAGGCTGGTACAGCTTTTTCAGTATCCATTCCCTCCTTCGGCTGTTCATGCACTGTTGTATGTGGTTAGCTCAAAATATCTTGTCATATGTAAAGAAACACACACACACCTCCCCGGTCAATGGGCTCCAACTGTTTTGCTTGGTCCAAAGGGTGTTCACAGTGAAGCGTCCTCACCCAAAGTTCAAGCCTTTTCTTGAAAAATGAGGGGGCAGTGTTACATCTAGACAAAGCCTTAAGAGAAAAAAAGCAGCATGGTGTACACAAAAAGCAGGCTGCGAGACAAAGTGGTAATGTTTCCTCATCTGACCTAGCGGTGCAGCAAGAGGATGAGTCCCTCGGACCTTCACAAGAAGAGGCCAAGTCGCAGCTGGGGCAAAGGCAAACCAAGAGGAGCTTCGCCAGCTCCTCCACAGCTCTGACCCTGCGGAGGCAGGCCAAAATCGCCCACAATGATAAGTCCCTATAGCAGTAAGACAAGAAGAGATGATGTACTAAAATAGGCTTGCTGGGCTTCTTTGCATGTCTCCCAAGTACTGCTGTGGCCGCCACCGCCTGTACCAGCAGCAGCCTAAAGATGGTGGTAGAAAATCAAGGATCAAGTTTTGCATTTTTAGTCTGAAAGGTTTTTACTCAGATTAGCCAGTTTGGTGCTGAAATACTATCTTTGACGAATTGATTGAAGTGAGTCAATTAATCACCTTTCAGATTTTTATATTTATTCATTCCACATCAATTGACAAGACAGCAAGGTTCCCAGCTGCATTTAAAAGACTATGGATTTACCAGTGTCGCTGCTGCAGCCACGATGGTCTGGGGACACAGTTAAGAGAAGGTCTGTAGTAGAGTTAATCTCTCTCATTACCAACTGAGATAGGTGGCATTAAACAGACAAACTTTGGGGCATACTGCATTTATTGTAAATTTACTTTGCGCTGCCTTTTCTATGTCTTTTGCTTCCTTTATTATCTAGATATCTTCAGATATCCTTCTCCTCAGGCAGCAAAAGAAGAGAAAGAAATAACCCACGTCAGGATTAAAAAATAAAATGTTAAGCACTTATATTCAGAGCTGGTCACAAAAAGAATTATCAAAAATATTATTTCCCCATCTTCTACTTCCTCTTTATGAGAATAATTGCTGTATGGGGATACAGAACTCAGGCAGGCAGGCAAGTAATTTTCTCCTGGAAAGAAACAGTTCTCTTTTGAGGTCTAAAATCCAAATCATTTGCTTTAAAGCTAAGTAGCATGATATCCATATATTTATAGATTAGTACAACAGAAATGGGACATTATTAACTTTATCACAGGCGTGGCTTGCTTTTAATTAGTCTGATAAATGAATGATGGCAAGTTGCTATTGTTATTGGAGATTTAAATAGAATTTTCTATAAATTCATGAGGCAGCTTGTTCCTAAATCTTTCTTACCTAGGCACAGCCTTGTCAGCTTGCTCAAAGGATCTCTTACGGCCTCTTTGAAATAGAAGTCATTGATTTATTTTTTTAAATTGTTCCTGAGTGCTGACTAGAAAACTCATGTTTAAATGACCGGTGACCTCCTGGATCAGATCAAGTTGCACAGTTCCCAATAGCTTCCATACCTGTCTTCTCTTGAACCCAAAATAAGAAACTAAAACCAGCAAAATTGTAAGAGTTTTTCTTTGAAAAATGTCAGTAGGAAACAAAACAAAAATAAAGAATGGTATGTTCTGAGATATCAGTTCATCATGTCTTCCAGGCTAATGTTTCTGCTTTAGATTTTTTTTATTTCACATTGTTAACATTTTTCATGTTCAATTTTTTTAACCTTTTTTTTTTTTTAAATAAAGCAACTCTGGCATATCCAAAACACACGCTAAAATTGATCCTAAATCATATTTTCTGAACAGCTGTCCCCAAACTGATTCTAGTAGCACCCATGAACAGCAGGGATGCATCTTTGCATTAATATATATGCACTTTTAATTGAACAGCAGATTATTTTTCTTGGAGTTGCTTAGAAAACATAAGCCAAAGCTGAAGCCTGCACTGGCAAGGAGATTCACAGAGCAGAATACCAGGGCAATTCTCATGAACTCCAGCAAGACCACACAAGAAGAAAAACGAAGTAAGACTTAGGGATCTTCTGGGGAAGAAAAGCTAATGAACTGACATTTGCTCCTCTAGCGTGGGTCAAAGACAGCTCTTCTTTAAAAACACAGCTCTTTAACCAAAGAACGGGCCCAGCTGAAGTTAGTGGGAAACAGCTTTGAGACAAGATCTGTGAATACGAAGTTCATGAGCAAAGAGCTGTAATGAAGTCCTGGGACTGCTGGCTCCCCAGTGACCCTCCTCATGGGCATGATCATCCCTGTCATCCCTGGTGAAACCTAATTGCATGAATTTTTCTTGGGAGAAGGACTGTCCCCGTATGAACTGACTGTTGTTCCCACCACTTGGGCTCTAAAAATAATGAGTGTTTGGCTGTATTCCCAAGCAATAAAAGCAAAATCTTTTATGCTTAAGGGATGCCAACAGAGGAAGGAAGAAAGAAGGAAATACTGCATCAGTCCTAAAGGATGTACAGGATCTGCAAACTAGACGATAAAGCCAAGGGGTGCCATGGTGCAGAGGTGCTGTGATGCTGCCGTGGAGTGGCGGCCACTCCACCCTCCCCAGCAGGGAGATATCCAGCCTAAGGAAGCTGGGGAGGTGGGGGGAATAGGTGCAGACCCAGGCTGGCCTCAGGTGTGGGAGGCACAGCCTCATGCTCCAATCTGCGTGACTCATTCAAATAGACGGGGATAGATCTTTCCCCGAGGAGATGAGAGAAAGAGAAATTTTCAGGCAGCTCCAACAAGCTTAGCTTTGGTCTTGCCAAGCTGAAGGCGGCCTTGCTATTTTCAACTCAGGCAAGCGAACAAGGAATGAGGATCATGTTGGCAGGCTACGAGATGTGGAGAGGGTTCCCAAAAAGCAGAGATGAGGAGAGCGTGGGGCTGCTGTTGCTCCTTTTGTATTCCTGTAACCGGCCTCCTTTCTCTGCCCAGGGACAGGACCTGCCATCCCCGACCACCCCAGGAACAAGGCTGCTGGGAATGAGCCAGGCTGTGATCCAGAGAAGTGCCTGGATGCCTCCCTCTTAGGAAAGCGTGATTTCAAAGCAGGACATCCAGCTGCGCGCACCGCCACTGAATAGCAGGACCGCATGCAAAGAAGGGCCAGGAACCCACCCAGCTTTGCTAGGCAATCACGACTTCCGCAGGGAGCTACGCTGAGCCTTGGCAGCAAAGTCAAAATCCAGCTGTTGCTCTTCTTTGCTGTAGAGTTCAGATGCAGAGCTGACCCTCCTTCCTTTCCAGGCAGGAAGGGGAGAACAGCCTGGAAAATACTCCAGCCCCCAGACAACTCCACTGCTCATAAGCAAACATGCTCTTTACCTCGCTGCTATCTTAAGCAAATATTTCCCCAGGAATGTTGTCAGCTCTCTAGTCTGATGCCATTAATTGATTTCCGTTAAATCAGAGGACTGCCAGTGTTCCAGATAAATCTGTCTGCAGATTAGCCCCTCAAACCTCTGTCGTTGCGAATGAACTATAACGTGGATCAGCTCAGCGCCTCTGCCAGCTGGTATGACTGGTGCAGGCCACACGGGTCTTGCAATAAAGACAGAGAAAAACAGTGTAGGGTATTTCGTGCTAGTTAATTAGTGTCTCCAAGCAAATTCAGCCAGAAGTGCAGAGTTTCAGCTCGTGATGGAGAAATGGGAAAAGACAGATGTCAGCGGTTCAACCATACCCTGAAGCACTGAAAGGCCGTATCTTGACTACCGATTCAAGATAAATATCACGTTGCTGCTCTCTGCACGTGGGGTTGTTAGTTAGTGCCAGTCCTACGGATGCAGGGTCCTGGCATTTATGTTTCCCATGAAAAAGGCGTGTTTGATGGAAAATGAAGGCCTGGGATAGCAGCCTGTGTAATCAGCCCAGCCTTTGCACAGGACAGCAGAGCGCGCTTCAAAACCAAGCTCCCGGCTCGTGTGAAAAGGGCACATTGCAGGATTTGCATGTGCCCTTCTGCTCAGCTCGGCAGGCTGTCATGGATCTTTTTCTGTTTCCATGACTCGCCGGCCCCTCCTCTGGCTCCAAGCATTTGAAGCGGAGCTCTTTGGCCAAACAGTCCTTGCTGAAATGTCAATACACTACCGGGACGCTGGCTCGCAGGGTTCATCATGGTTTCCAGGCAGTGCGTGGCTTTGTTCTTCTGCTTTCCGCTACTGATTCCTCTTTCCCTGGATGCAGGTATGTCATAGGATATGGCTGTAACTATGTTTACTGGCAACGAACCTCTCTCCTGTTGCTCAGACGTAATTTTCATTGCAAGTTTTGAGCACTGTTGCATGTTTGTCCTGCCTCCGATTGTGCCTGTGAGTTATTCTAAGGCTCTTGTTCAGTGATGGCATCCACAGGCTTATTTTGCCAACTAAGGAACAGCACCTCTAGACTGCTAAATGAATCTATTATCGCACTGCACAGAGAGCAGGCAAAGCATCAGCTGTCTGCCCACTACATGAAAAAAAGGAACTTGGATTTATTGTTATTTCATATTGAAGTGTGGTGTTTTTCAAAGCAAAGAATCAATAGTCTGCCATTCAGTCGATTAGAAATTAAAGAAGTGAGGATCCACCCTGTTTTGGCAGCAGTAGAAGGCAGTGAGGTGGTAGCTCTTCAGTGGTTCCATTACATGTCTGAAAATCAGCTCCCAAATTAATAGAGCAGCCTTAGTGCTTTCAGATTCCCAGTTAGGCATTGACTGGGTCTCCTGCATTACAGTGAACAAAGCTGGAAAAATACGTAGCAAAGTCGAAAGCGTTCCAATGTAAATAAGTGGAGAACACCAAAATAAAAGCAGGAGGATGTCCCCAGCCACGCGCCCAGGCACACTCCTCTGTCCGAGTCTGTGTCTGTGCCATGTGTCATGTATCTGCAGTATAAGGTTAATTAAAAGCCTTTAAAGAAAGCCATATTAAATGCATACAGCCCGATTTTGAAATCACAGCAGAAAAACCGGCTGAAATTCCTACAATGGGCAAATGTTTATGAAGCACCCTGGGATAAATCCAATGCACGCCACACAACATTTTATTCCTTCCAGTGACATTGAAATGTAGGGAGTATTACCACTATTTTGCATGTAATTTGGCAAATGTTCTGATTAGCTACAAATGTTTAGAGACACCTCACCAGACTGGAATAAACCCTCTCAGGATTTATGTTTGTGTGCATGTTGATGAGGACACACATGAGTCTCGTCCTTCAGCGACCACCTCAGGGCCCTTCCAGCAGGTAGGAGGTAACTCCCACTCTCTCAGGGGTCATGTAGTGGAGAACGTCCTGGGGGAAAGCCAGGCGATATACATCAACCTTAATTTCCAAATGTACCCACAATCCCAGGTGAAAGAGTTAAAAGCAATGAAATGTAAGTTGTCATGAAGCTCCAGAATCCCCTACTGACATAGAGGAGAAAAAAAATGCAAAATTAATTATTTCAAGACTTTGTAGTACATGGAGCGAAAGTGCACCACAGCACTGGGACCTCTTGTTTATTATCCTGAACTATACCAGAGGCATAGTCGTGTGATGTGGTTGTATCCCAAAGCTGAGGAGCAGGTCAGCGTGGTGACAATGCCATCGGCACTTTCAGTGCACACTTCTGTCAGCTGGAAGGTGAAGTAGGTCTATGATGTGAGCACTGCCCATGTCTGCTACCGAACCTGCGTACCCAATGTCTTTCCAAAGCACGGCAGAGATGCACAGGGAGAAGACCCCCTTGGCTGTGGTCTATGGTGCTGCCAGCAGCTGGGAGCCGTCCACAGGCTCCACTAGGAAACACAAACAGCATTGTCCAGCCTTCCTATGTACCTTTACGAAGCCCTTTTTACAGAAGAAAACTAAAGATAAATATATTGAAGCAGTGGTTTTTAATTGTGGTCTACTAGTGGTGAGGTAAATCCCTTTTGAGGGTCCAATGAGTGAAGGGATGTGAGATAAAATGTGACTGTAGGTGAAGGAGTGACTGTGGTCCACCTGTCACCAAGTGACTTGCTGTAGCAAGTACAGGAAAATCAGGTGTCGCCATGTACATCAGTGCTAGACAAAGCAACACACGCTTTTCAGCTGCTAAAATTGAGAGAAACTGTGCTGTGCACGTTGAGACCTACTGTATGACATGCGATGGTACCTTAGGAGTCGCTGGCATACAACACTGGTGTAACACGCCATCTTCTCTGGGCTCTGTAATCACGTGCTGCCACTTTACCTGGGAGGCAGGCCAGAGAAAGGATGCTCTTTCACATTTGCCCATTTCTTTTCTAAAGCATCTCAGAAAAACCCTGGGAAGCAGAAAAGCTTTCAGGGGAAATCGTCCCCCCCATCCTCTCTGTCTGGAGAGCACAGCTGTACAGCAGACAGAACATGCCACTGTTTTTCAGTCTTTCTAAAGCAGGAAGAGGCAAGCAGCGTTTTGCAAAGGCAAAGACGAGCCAACAGCTTCTTTGAAGAGATAAAACTGGGGTCACTAGAGCGAGAATGCATGGAAGAAAAGTGCTCCTTTGAGGAAGCAAGAGAGATTTACCACGATGATGAAAGGACAGTAAGTAACAAGGGGCTGGGGGAGCGCTCACTGTCAGATGGACTCGCCCTACTCATGGGTGTGCTTTGACACTTTAAACTATGAGAGCAAAAAAAGCACTTTGTGTCCTGCTGTTTGCGTCTTCCTCTTATATCTGTAGGGAGACATGCAGCAGCAGTGAGTTGGAGAAGGGCATACTGCATGGGCCACCCCAGGCAGTACCTACCTGGGGGATGGTGGGGAAAATGGATGCTCTCTAATTCGTCTTCCCAGCCCCACAGTAATTCCTGGCCTGAAAATAACTTAAATTATTGTATTGTGCAACGTCTGTTTCAGTCAATCCCACCTCAACTATATGGAGGTTATTGACGGATAATCTATTTGTGTGTGTTACACAGTGCCCTTCTCTACCTGTATATAAAAATAATGTAGAATGTAGAAAATAATGTAGAATATTTTATGGCTATCAACTGTCGTAAATTGTAAAGGCAAAAAGGGCTGTCTGTGACCCATCCTGTGCTACAAGGGCTGTAGGATTTAACCTGAGTTAATTTTTCTTTAATTAAATCTCACATCTTTTTCTTCCAGAAAGAGTTCTGGCACATCTATTCTGGTATGATTGTTCGGGATGTTCTAGCAGCTGCGAAATTGCTCCTGCTGCTGCAAGTCTTCACGTGAGCTGGACTGACACTGAATGTTTTTACAGACCCTAACCAGTGTGACTCCAATCCCTGTCAGAACGGCGGGAGTTGTGATGACCAGTTTCAGGATTACGTTTGCCGCTGTCCCGTCGAATACGAGGGCAAAAGCTGTGAAAAAGGTCAGGTCTGGCAGAGCTTAACAAAATAAAAATGCCATTATTAATTCAAATACAAGGCATTGAGATAACCAGTAACAATCATTATCATTCTGCATCATTCTAGCTGTGACAGCTACTGTTCACACTGCCTGCGGTGTCGCGTGATGGATCTAACCAGCTGGCAGTCAGGCACTGCAAGGCAGCAAGATAACGATTACCCTGTGATGACTTTGGGAAAAAAAAAATAAAAAATTGCCTTTTGTGCACCGTCTGAGAGAAAAGGACGAATTTTTTTTCCTTCTCAAGTGCTGGTTACTTTGACTTAGAGTCTCAGTGCAGTATGTGAATAAGAGCTATGCTGCATATGCATCGTACAAAGCCCGAGGGGACAGATCCGGCAGTTAATGGAGTCTTTCCATCGATTTCAGTGGGCATTGCATACTGAATGTTACACTTATACCCTCAGAACACACTGAGCCCAAATGAGGACTAGGCACTCATTAAGTCTAACTGGCCAGTCTCAACGGTCATCCCAAAGTATCCTTCTGCCAAATGGCAAAATACAAAATAGTTATAATTTTTCAGTCATATATCGCGTTGGTTACCACACAATTACAACACCTCCAGACAGCTCAGATAGATATACTGTATAAATGCAGACTGATTTAATTTTAGGTGTATATTACTTAGGCGTAGACTTTTCCTCCCTAATCCCCGGAGATCCAGGTCTACCTCGCTTTTGCCCAATGGAAGGTGTTTTTCATGCAGTCACTGTACATAAATCGCAGAAATCTGCTTTGCTGTCTTGCTTCCCTGTCGACATTTCAAGCTGCAATTGACCCATGTTAAGCACCAAATTCCACATTTGGAAACCTAAATACTCTTTCTCTGACTTTAGCGATGGCTGACAAACTGAAGTGCATTTACGACAACGGTGGCTGTGAACAGTACTGTACTGACAAGCAGTCTGAAAAACGAGTGTGCTTCTGTGCGGACGATTACGCTTTAGCGAGCGATGGCGTGTCCTGCATTCCCCAAGGTAAGATACTACGAGCCCAATGCTAAGTCTAAGCCAGCTCTGGAAGAAAAGTTTTCAACAGGTACACATCAGGAGGTGCGAGGTATAACCCTGAGCCACAGTTCCCCACCTCTTCTTCAAGGGCAGAGTCCAAAGCAGTAGGTTTGGGCTTCTAGTGGAAGTTAGACACCCCAGAAAAGCAGTCGGGGAAGTGTGCACAGTGAGCCGGGAGCCTTTTGGACCCCTCCTTCCTGGCATCAGTGGTAAAATATTTTGGGAAAATATTTTTGGGGCAGCATTGTTTTACTGTTGCATCTCCAATCTGAATTTGTGACTATGGATGTTATTACCATATTTATTTCAGCACAGAAGTCAAGAGGAAGAGGCCTATTAAAACCAGATAAAATCAGTTATTCTTTTTTTTTCCCCTCTTTTTTTTTTTCCTATTTGGTAGGACCAATACACTTTTGGTATTCTTCTAGACATTAGAGCTAGATATTTCTCTTACTCATCTAACAGGGTAAATTTCAAATGGGACTAGGATAGCACAAGTTAATTATTTTTCCAATACATAAGCTGGCACCTGACTCTACTGCAGATGCCTGCTTCAAACACTATTAGAGGGGAAAAAGAGACCCCTGGGGATATGAAAATAACGGACAGAGCTGCAGGGAGCATCCAAAGTAATTCTGAGAGGCAAGGCCCCCCTACACACACCTCAGTGGAGCACTCATGCAGAGAACTGATAATGACAACCTCGCTCTCAACAACCGCAGTTTCATTAGAAAACAATGTCTAGTAATGTGCTTATCCCTTATTAGCAGATTCTGCAATATCACGCGATGGGGAAGCTGCTTTTGTTAAAAGCTGACAACAACGAATTTGATATTCCCCACCAGCTTTTCAGCGTGTCTTCCCCTGTGAGGAAGATGTCTTTGTCGCTGCTTGCTTCTTGGGGACCAAAATACCCGTAGCCCTGACCGTGTGTTGCAAGGAGACAAAACTGTAACTGCCAGACTGCCAGGCCCTTCACCGTCCTTCTGTCATCTCTCACAATGTCCCTTTCAAACGCCCAAACTTGCGTTGCCCTGCAAACAGCGTTAGAGGATATGGGTTTGTGTTATGTCTGTGCTGACCTTGCACCAGCTGCCACCAAAGAGCCAGTCCTGTTTCTCCATACCTTGCCTGTTCCTGTAAAAGCTTGATGCTGTCTTTGCAACAGGTGAAATAATTGGCACATTCAGGCTATTACAGATCCCCGGGGATGTCGGATTCAGCTCAGCATAGACTATAGGGCCCTGGCTTGCAAAGTGATAGAGGGTGAGCATTTGTCCTCACAGCATTATCACAGAGTGACTGCTGGATGTAAGGGGTGGTGTGTTCAGTTACGGCACAGCCACACGGCATATAAAAAAAACCCAAAAGTAGACCACCTTCTTCTTCTTGAAAGGAAAACTCTGTTGGGTGAAGGATGTACTGAAAACACCAAGGCTTCCTCTGCAGTACAGCTCAGTCACAGATTCAGTTCTCAAGATTTGGTTCTCTTATTGCCAATGTTCACATGCTTGCTCAGGCTAAAACAGACCTTAGACTTGGATGTGCAGTCCGGAAGAATCAAGGATGCTCTGGACCCAAGCAAACTAGGCATGGTCTGCTGGGAGGCATACCAGAAGATATACAGTCTGCTCTCAGGAGATCTTCAGGTCCACCCAAACAAGGGATAGCAAGCTGCACATCCCATGCTTAAGCCTGTGTCTCACCATGCCGTGGATGCTGTGCAGTTAGTACAACTGAGTTAAAGTCAGCTGGGTTTCTGAAAATATGTAGACTGCAAAGCTTGACAGAGTCACTTCTGCTCTCCAGCCTGCAGCCTACCTCACTGTGTTGACATATAACTTAAGCAGGTATATTGTTCGCAAACTCCTGTGGTAGGTAAATATATGTCAATGATACTGTACCGGCCTGCACTCCATTTGTAAAAGCATTTCTAGCTGTTTCCAAACAAAAAGACTACTTACCTGCTGAGCTGCTTTAAATTACTTTTGAGAACCCATGCTCCCAGACTAGAAATCAGTTTTTCAGCTAACATAACTTAACCGAAGACCTTACACATTTTGCTGTGAATTCAGTGCAATAAAATCACACTTGCTGCCCTTTGGTTTTTTTTTTTTTCTTTTTTTCAGTGAAATACCCATGTGGAAAAATACCAGTCCTGGCAAAAAAAAATGCAACTGCACAGGGGAGAATAGTAGGTGGTTTAATCTGTCCTCCAGGTGAATGTCCATGGCAAGTGAGTCTTCAGAAATCTTTCATTACCTTCTTTTTTTCCTTATGAAACCACTACCTTAAATTCATTGTTTTACATCTATTATGTTAAAAATCCATAAAAAGTGCAGGTCTGGATAACCAAATTCCCTCTTCATCCATAGCCAGCAGATCCATGCGTTTCAATCACGCATCTTAGCCTTGCTCTGGAGTGCCTGCTTTCAAAGGAGTGGAGTGGTAAAACAACCTCTCCTAGCTCCTGACCCCTTAGTCCTTAACCTTACTGCCAGCAAGAATTTTAGCTGCAGCTTGGAGGTCCATGCTCGTGGCCGTAATAGGCAGGGTCCATACTACAACACGGAGAAAACGTCAATGGAAAGATTCCCCCCTCCTAAATTCTCCAGACAATCAGCACTGTCCTCTCAAACACAATTGCATAAAGTGACAGACAGAAGCAATTCAAGTCAAGTGCACATTTGATGTAAGACATAAATTTGTTTTATGTTGCCAGGCCCTTATAATACAGAATCAGAAAGAAAAGTGTGGCGGTACCCTGCTCTCCCCAGAGTGGGTGGTCACTGCAGCTCACTGTTTGGAGTATACTAATCCTGAACATCTGCGGGTGAGACTGGGTATGTATCTTCCCCTCCTCGTGTTACTAAGCTGTAGTTGTGGTGGCAACTTGTCATCCTGACCAACCAGAGTAGAAGACAAAAAGTGCAGGCTTTGGTAGAATCTTTAAGAAGTGTCAGACTAGAAACCCCCTTATCTCCACAAACTTCTGATGAATCAAGGAGCTGCCTGACATGACCTGCGATTAATAACTTTTCCAGGTGAACACGCAATAAATTACGATGAGAAAACCGAGCAAGAAAGTGGAGTTGCCAGGATAATCGTTCATGAAGGATACACAAATGGACAAGTCAATAACGATATTGCCCTTCTGAGCCTGGAAACACCTGTGAATCTCACTGATTATGTGGTGCCAATATGTTTGCCTGAAAAACGGTTTGCAGTGTATGAACTGTCCTCCATCAAGTTCTCCACAGTGAGTGGATGGGGACGCCTACTAGATGGAGGTGCCACCTCTTCTGTTCTGATGAGAGTTGATTTGCCACGTGTAAAGACACAAGAATGTGAAAAGGAGACCGATTTAAATATCACAGAGAATATGTTCTGTGCAGGAGACCTGACTGGCGTTAAAGACTCCTGTAAGGGAGACAGTGGTGGACCTCATGCTACAAAGTACAAGAACACTTGGTTTCTGACTGGGATTGTCAGCTGGGGAAAGGGCTGTGCTGTTAAAGGCAGCTATGGGGTTTACACAAGGGTATCCAAATACATCGACTGGTTGAAGAAGCACATGGATTAATGACGTTGAACCAGAGCGTTCCCGGATTGTGTTGTTGCCCCTCAATCCCTCTGTGCCGTTTTCCTACTGAAGCATTCCTTCATTATCTTAGATATGCGATACATGTGATACCTAAACCACTATTAATTATTTGAAACGAGCCTAATGCCTACTTGAATATATAAAATAACTTCCCTATCAGTATTGTTTGTAAACTTGCGTGTCTTGTCAAGCGGGCACAGAATGGCCATAACAAATCAGACTGAGAGTCGCTCTTGTTCCGCATCCATTTTCTGCTAAGGGGCAGAGTTAGACTCTGAGAGAAAGACTGTCAGCAACACATCAAGCATACCATGATCCTTCATCCAGCAACCCTTTCAACTTCTGGTAATCAGTGATGTACAGACTTCCTGAGCCAGAAGTTGCATTAGGTTGAATAGTCATGAATGAACCTGTTGTCCAAAAATGTGTGCAATCTCTTTTGAACACATTTATGCTTCTGGCTTTCACAACTTCCTATGCTGATGGGTCCTGTAATGTAATGATGCAATAGCAGAAGACATAGAAAAAGTGTTCCTTTTAGCTGATGTTAAAGTAGCTTTCTCCAACAGTTGCAGTGGCAACAGGTAGATTTGAGGGGGAGGAACTGTAGAATCTCCAGGAGAAGAAAGCTGGGAAAAAGTTAATTCCACATTTACAGGTCTGCTACGAAACTTTGATTTTAGTCTTCTCACACCAAGCATTATTGCAGTAAGCCCATTAAGTGTAATATTTAACCCTATATTTATAAGCAGTGAAGAACCCCACTGATTTAATCTTATCTTTGCCTTGGTATCATGCTTGTCAATACAGAAGAGGGCAAATGAAAGGGAATGTTTGTTTAATTTGCTGTCCAGTATAATCTATATTGTACTCTCTGTCCTGAGATCTAAAGCCAGAATAGGATAATTGTCTGACCATCCGCAAAACACTGGCCAAAGACCATTCTCTAAAGCCTTAATGCATAAATGGTAGAGCTTGAAGAGGTCTGAAAATACCATTAACTATACCATTAAAAATGGTACCTTCTAATCTAAGCATGAAAACAGTGAAAAGGTGAGGGAGATCATCGATAAAACGGATTGGGAGATTAGAAAACAGTTTAAGTATCTTATGCAAAACTTACACTTTGGATTTATTCAAATCATGCTGAGTATCAGCTCAATCACAAAAGCTTATCAGCAAGTAGGACACTTACAATTGAGCATATGCTATTATTAAAAGAAAACGTTGACTTATGGTACATATACCATGCAATACTGAACATCCTACAACCTGCTTTACTGATATAGATGAATGGTATACTCTTCATTTAAGTAGAGAACTGAATTGGGAAAAGCAGCAAATTCCAGAGATCTGAGAAACAAAAGGTCTTACAGTATGAAAATATACCCCAGAGATTCTTGTTACTCCTAAAAGGAAAGCATATAGGCCAGCAGAATACATTCCCAGGGAGGAAGGTGACTAGGAGCAGCAACCAGCAAATAAAACCTCATTTTCACTGAGACGAGGCACTCAGCATTGCAAAACCATCACTTCAGACCCCTCAAGCTAGAATAGTTTTGGGTTTTGCATCCTGGGCTGCATCAAAAGAAGGGTGGCCAGCAGGTCAAGGAAGGTGATTCTGCCCCTCTACTCCACTCTTGTGAAACCCCACCTGGAGTACTGTGTCCAGCTCTGGGGCCTTCAACATAAGACAGACATGGACCTGGTGAGCAAGTGCAGAGGAGGGCCATGAAGATGATCAGAGGGCTGGAGCACCTCTCCTATGAAGACAGGCTGAGAGAGTTGGAGTTGTTCAGCCTGGAGAAGAGAAGGTTCCGGGGAGACCTTATAGCAGCCTTCCAGTACCTAAAGGGAGCCTACAGGAAAGACGGGGAGGGGCTCTTTATCAGGGTATGTAGCAATAGGACAAGGGGTAATGGTTTTAAACTGAAAGAGCGTAGATTTAGAAGATTTAGATTAGATATTAGGCAGAAATTCTTTACTCTGAGGGTGGTGAGACCCTGGAACAGGTTGCCCAGAGAAGTTGTGGCTGCCCCATCCCTGGAAGTGTTCAAGGCCAGGTTGGGTGAGGCTTTGAGCAACCTGGTCTAGTGGGAGGTGTCCCTGCCCACGGTAGAGGGGTTGGAACTAGAGTGTCTTTAAGGTCCCTTCCAACTCTGACCATTCTATGACTCTGTGATTTTCCATGCTCCATAGGATGATTTCTTCCCTGTAAAATTCCAGTGTAAATATTGACATTTATGAGCAAATCATCATCTTTGCAGAAAAGGGGTAAAATGCTGAAGGAAAACAACCAGTACTAATGGCTGCACGGAGTGACTTTTTCAAAACAAAGCTGGGTTTTAGGTGTATTTTCAATATAACAGCCTGTTTAAACAAGCCAAGAAGCTGAAGGCGACCCGATGGCAGGCTCTGGAATCACCAAAGATGTGGCCTCCACAGCACACAGAGACCTCAGTGTGCACAACCGAGGGAATTCCCAACCCCCCCCAAAAAAAAAGGGGAGATGGCAGCCAGCTCCCGGCAGGCTAAGACCACCGGGGCCCCGGGTGTCAAAGGCGCGGAGCCAGCAGGTTATGGCGTTGGGATGTAGGAAAGACGGGTGGAAGCCGCCGAGGGCGGTGCGGGTTTTGGGGTTGGGAGCCCGGCTTTGCCCCAGCTCGGCCCCCACACCTGCCAGCGCCGGATCACTTCCCTTATCCCCGCAAATAAAAGGTACCATTTTTTTTTAAAAAAAAAGCCGGCTTCCTTGGGTTTAAAAAAAAAAAAAAGAAAAGAAAGAAAGAAAGGAGAAGAGTCTCATCACCGGGCTGTCCCGTCTCCCCCCCCCCGCCCCC
>VYXH01008652.1:328748-387793 GCA_013397275.1 Burhinus bistriatus | reverse complement strand
GGGTGAGGGGGCTGCCGGGGGGAACGGGTGAGGCGGTGGCGGGTCGCCGGTGCGGGCCGGGGGCTCGCACCCCCCCTCGCTGCGTGAGGGGGACACAGCGCTCCGGTCCCCGCCGAGGGAAGGGGCCCTGCCCGGTCCTTGNCAAAACGGCCGAGAGGTTGCCTGCACCTGTGCCGCCGTCCCCCGTCCCCCCCAGCCCCGCCGAAAGGCGGGCAAGCTCCGCCTCGGGGGCAGGGAGCTGCCAGGGGGCACCTGGGGGTGTCCCGCTGAGGGCCCCCCCGCAGCCTTTCCCAGGCTCCTGCCCATTCCCGTTACCCTCTCCTCCTTGGAAAATGGGACTGCTGGCCCTCCCCACCGTTCACGACAACTGCCCTCGCAGCCTGAGGTGCTCACAGGTCTGTGAGGGGAAGCCTGGCCGAGGCTCGGTTGGGTGCACTTGGCCATGGAGGGGAAATGCGTCCCACCACCCACTGTTTGTGCTGCTTGGGTCAACACCAAAGTCCAGAGCAGCATCAGCAAGTGAATTTTCAAAAGTCGTTAAGTCTTCCTTCAGTGAGTCAGCCTGCTTAGGCTTTAAATTGAGGTCCTCTGCACGTTTCTGGAGCGTCCTACTTCAGTTGACCAACGCCTGTTGCTCCTTGATGTCTCTGAAGAAGGAAGCATGACGGAAGGCTTGGGAAAGAGAACAGCCGGCCTCAGAAGACTAATAGGCTAGTTCAGGTTTGCAAAAACATCCTCTTAACGCGGGTGTTGTGGAGGCAAAGGAATATAGAGGCGATAACCCCAGCGGCTGTGTCCTGTCACTTTCCTGTCACTGCAGAGAGGGATCTAAGGGCAAATAAGATAGTGGGTGAATGAACTAACAGTTGCTGAACTCCAAGTTACAACCACTTTCTGTCAGCCTTCCTCACAAGGAGCCTTTTCAGAATAAGCGAGGTTCTGAAGTACTCCTGGGCTCTGTGGGATCGATTAGTATAAATAGCACTGGCAGAATTTGGTCCCCTGTTGCTGATCCACCCATTTCAGTGAAAGCAGAGTAAGTCCCCTCTGTGTTTGCTTAGAGGATAATAAAGTTTATGATTACTAATCAGTTTATTTATTGCTCGATTGAGCTGCATGAAGAATGCGCCAGAAGGTACACGCAAGCTGCCCACAGAGCATGAGCCATTGGCCTTGAAGTCCTATCTGCAGCAGTCTTCCACACCCCAGGCTGTGATTGGAAAGTATATTTTCCCTTTAAATTCCAGGTCTTCAGAACATAATTAAATGCCAGCCTCCAGACTCTGCAAACTTTCCTAGAGTGTATGCTTTTTACAGTGTAATTGGACATTTATTTACTCCAGTGTTGTTTCTGTTTTTCCTGTCTGGTAATGTGTGCACAAGTCACTGGAGAGTAACACTACTGTTCACGCAGCCAAGTGGCTGACCTGAGTTTAATTCCACTGATCCTTCAGTTTAAATCAACAGCTACCTGCATCTTGAACTTGAAAGTGGAAGGTCTCATGCCTCTGTGACACCAAGCTTTTAAAAAACAAAACAACCCAGCAAACTGACCTCAGGCTGTACTTTCCTGCTAAAGCTGACGTTCATTTACTTCTGCTCTTTGTTAAATCTTAGAACGCAGCTGCCTTAGCTATACCTGCACACATATCAGTAAGGCAGGAACATTACTACAGGCAATTGGGAAGTGTTGTTAAAAGGGAAGGAAGACCCCAGGGCAGTGCAGTGGGATTTGCGGTGGTGAATGACAGTAAAACTCATACATGGTCTGGACCATCAAACAGCTTTTCCCATCTGTCGGTAGATATGTTACTGCATCTTGAGTTCGTGTGGCATTTAGTTTCTACACCACAAGCCCCTGGAGTAGGTGGTGTTGCCTAGTTGTCAGCTTTAAAACCAAATCAAGGAATGCAGTCTCCTTGGCCTTCAGGGAAAGCCTTTCTGATTAAGACTGGAGTCTTCAGCAGGAGCAACAGAAATACAAGCCCTCAGCAGCAACCTGCATGTTCTTATTTTCAAGACTAAAAACAGTAGGAGAGAATTTTGGGCACCTGTGGTTTGTTCTGGAGTCACTGATTCTCAGAGAGAGACTGCTCTGAGAGATCCTGAGATGTATCAGTCTGTGTGAGGACTGACCTCACAGGTAATGTTGCTTACGGGTAGGGTGGTGAGTGGGTCTCTGTTGGTTTTGTTTCCGCTCCACTTATTTCTAATGACTCTTTACCACCACCACCAAATGTTACCTGCCACCTGTGTAATTTTCTCAATTGTCTAGTATTCATCAAGAAAGAAAATGCCGACAAGTTCTTGGAAAGAACAAAACGTGCTAACTCTTTTTGGGAGGAACTGAAGAAAGGGAATATTGAAAGAGAATGCAATGAGGAGCGCTGCTCAAAAGAAGAAGCAAGGGAAGCCTTTGAAGATCAGGAGAAAACTGTAAGGATGAACTAATATGAGACATATATCTATATATTTCATGTCTACAGAACAGTATTAAGGTCTTTTGAGCTGAGCATCAGAACTTACAAGCTGCTTTTGATCATTTAACACAAAGAATAAACAGTGGTTTTAACTGTGGTTGGAATTGCTAAGGCATAAACATACGGTAACAGTCTTACTTTAGCTCTTGCAAGGCCAGCCCATGTTAAAGCCTCTGTTCTTTTACCTGTTCCGATCTGTTTAATTGCCATTGTGAGGTATTTGACATTTAAATGATTTGATACTACCCGTGTTAGAAATATATTCACCCTATCTGGGTGGCATAGCTGAGTATCATGACTCTTTTCAAGAGTTCTTAGGTGGAAAGTCCACGGGAAGGCTGAGAAGGCAAATACTGACATGGAACTTCACGTGAGAATTTTGCCGAACTTATCTCGAGCAGCTTTGCAGTGCTTATCATTTTGTGGCTCTCTTCTTCACTGTCTGAATTGATGGAATGTGTACTGTGGACAGTTCTTATATGCCTTAATGTTAAATTGCCCACATGGAATGAAGTTTGTATGTGTGACTTTTGTGTCACCTTCCCTACCCTGAAGAAGTTTGTATGTGTGACTTTTGTGCCACCTTCCCTACCCTGATGGCTGCTTAACTTTAGACAGAAATGCGGTATGTTCCCAAGCTCAAGGGAGAGTTAAAGAGATGGGGCAATTGGGGTCAGCAGAAAAGGTGATGTTTGAAAACCTGAAGTGACTTGATGTTGGAGGGGAATTGGGAACATCAGCTGTAGCTGTATGGCTGTTAAGAACAGCCCTGAAACTGGAGTTAAGGCCAGATTAATTTCATTTTAGCATTACTTGATGGACAGAACGAGGGTGAAAAAGCACTGGAACAGGCTACCCAGAAAGGTTGTGGAGTCTCCTTCTCTGGAGATATTCAAAACCCGCCTGGACATGATCCTGTGCAACCTGCTCTAGGTGAACTTGCTTTAGCAGGGGGGTTGGACTAGATGATCTCTAGAGGTCCCTTCCAACCTCTGCCATTCTGTGATTCTGATTCTTGGAGTGTCCCTGAGACAACCTGGGTGGGGAGTCATGGGTGCATCGCCAGGGTACTTCAGAGCATAAAGGTTGGCTGATCTATAGCAGAACCAGCACAGCCTGTTCTGCCTGGTGATCAGATGTCATTGGAAAGGACTGTCTTCAACGAACAGGGTACCTGGAGTCCTCAGTGCAGAGGGAAAGAAACCCACAAACCAGACAAAATATTTTAAAATCTCAGGATTTCTGAGGTCCTGATTGATGGGGGCATGGGGGGAGTGGAGACTGAGAATTTGGCATTACAGGAACGTAAGTAAGTTCAGTCAAAACTGATGGAAGGATACAGTTATGCAAGAAATCAAATGCTTTATTCTGAGTTAATCACACTGGGAAATCTCTAAGGAGTTTTAGATATTTCTGAAAAATGCATGAGACCTGTTTCTGTAGAGCTGGGTGCTATAGATGGATCATATGGTTTTAATGTATTAAATGGTAATAGCAGACTGCAAGGCACTGTATGTGCCTGTAACTTAAATATTTGCTTGAACAATTGTTAGTTGCAAGTATCCTCTGTATGAAAGTTCTAATATTCTTCTGAGGAATTCAGTAATTCTTACCTAACTGTTTTTGTTTCCTTTTTTTCCCCTTTTCCCACACCTACCTGTAGGAGGAATTCTGGAACATCTATGTAGGTAAGAAACACTCCGTGTTTGTTTAGAGAATTAAGCTTCCTTATTGCAAGGTTAAAAAGGATGCACCTCTTAAGTAACCACTTCCTGCTCCCTTGCTTCCTCTCTTTCCACCGTGGGACACCCTCACTTTGTGTTTCTTTGAAGAATGAATCTGATTTACTGCCTTGCTGTTGCTTGAACCCAGTCGCTTAATTCAAAGGCAAGGTTCAGCTGCCTCCAATTGCTGGGATGATCTTTGTCCTCTCAAAACAAGAATAGTGGCTCTTTGCATGCAAAGGACAGTGAGAAGCAGAAACTGGGCATGTGACCCTGCCGGTCAGTTGTCTTCCAGAGGCCCAGCCCCGGATGGAGGAATTTAAGATGCAAAGAGTCATAGATGAGGATCGCACTTAAATGCCGTGGCCAGCACAAAGTTATTAAACTGTATTGCATAGTCACTTGCCAGTTTGGTGTCACCGTCCATGCCAGAGTGTTGTTGATTCTTGTGTTTTGTGGGATGCATTTTCTACAGAACTGTTTGACAGTCAAGGAAGACATGCCAGTACATTAGCAGATACTACCCATCAGTCTTTTCTGTTTTTTCCTATAGGTCTGAGTTGTATTTATTAGGTTCCTAGTGTTTGTAATCACTATGCAGTGACAGATTTTTAATGTATTAGTGTTTGGTAATATGTTCTCCTGAAAGTGTGTGTCCAGCTTGCTTGTTAGGAGGAGCACCTCAAAAATGTTGACGAAAGACAGCTCAGCTTTGTCTTTTGGAGTCTGCAGAAAATTGAAGACAGTTGCCACGAAGAAGACGCAGACTTTCACAATCCTCTAAGTGGGGGATGAACTCTGCAACCTACAGGCTAAAATTTCAAGCAAAACCTGCGTCAATGTTGCAGTGAACAGGAATGGAAAATTTCAAACCATTTTCTCAGGAGAATACAAGCAGCGGAACATCGGTGCCACTGCTCTTAGCGGAAATGCCAATTTCATACATTTTAAACCACAGTCCATGAATGCTTTATTGGTGTTCAGAAGTATTGAAAACCACAGCTACCCTCAGCCAAGTTACTAGAACAATTCATTCTTGCTTCCTTTTTTAGTAGGGGATTCTGCAACGCTTTTGTGCAATACTGATATAAAACTCATTACCACAGCGGCAACAGCAGTGTAGGGGAAAACTAAACAATTATGGTTTCTAACAGTAGGATGCTGCTTAGCTAAGACCCCTATGGAATGGAGTGCTCTGGCACTGCAGAGGAGGCAGAAACCAGGAGCTGTTCTGCAGCCCTTGAGTCTGTCTTTTGGTAAACGGTGGTCTCACCTTCCCTCTGTTGAGGATGGACATCAGTCTTCACTGCCTTTGTGGTGGACCACTGTCCTGGTTCCGGCAGGATAGGGTTAATTTCTGGCATGGGACACAGGTATTCCATACCATGTGACCCCATGCCCAGTCTATAGGAGAGGTGGCTGGGGGAGGGGGCAGGAAGTTGTGGCTCTGGAGAGGGCTGGGGCTTCCCAGGTCAGGTGGGTGAGTGCTGGTACAGTACATTCCTCCATCATTGTTGTTGTTTTCCTCTTTCCTTTGCTGTTCTGTTAAACTGCCTTTATCTCAACCCACGAGTTTTGCCTTTTTCTTCTGATTCTCCCCCACCTCTGGCGGGGGAGTTGAGCGAGCGGCCAGCTGGTTCTTTGTTGCCAGCTGAGGCCAAACCATGACAACTACACAGAGGCAGCATTTGGAGCGCTGTTGGTTTTGGCCAGTGTGGGTACAGAAGGCATGTTGAGGCGTGAGGGCAGTACACAAAGCCCAGCAGATGTTCCCTGTGACAGATAAAGCTGCAGCACATGAGGTCAGAGGCCAGAGCCGCCATGCTGGTGGCAAACTGGATCCTTAGGATGAGCAGCCTCTTGCATCTTGCCTCGTCTGTGGGCATTGCCATTCTTTCAGCTGCTCCAAACGGGCAGAACCAGTGGTAAAACACAAAAATTTGAAGTGCGTTTATCTAAAGCAATTAATTATTATTAAGCAAGAGCCACTTCTCCGGATATCCTGCTTTTCTTGTCAAACAGTGCAGAAGAGCCCAGCAAGGTCATGTGATGGGGGAATGCATTTGTTACAGCAGGTCACTAGATGGGAGAGACCGTGGCTGCAAGCATCAGTGCAGGAGTGAGATACCTTTGTGGGGGTGGGAGAAAGGGCTGCTACGTGGAACACATCTCCAAATGCAGCCTCACTGTTCTATGTGTAACTGAGTTTGTGAGATAGATGTAGCTGGGACGCTGGAGTCAGGTCAGCCAGTTGTGCCCAGGTCACAGAAACGAAGAAAGGCTGCAGGACTACCTTTCAAATGTGGGAGATCCCAGCGTAGATGTGAGGAGCATGAGGTAAGAGCTGATTTTCTGAAGCTTAAGCTTATACCTCAATGAATACAATGGGACAATTTTGGTACTGTTAGCATCACAAAACAGGCATTTGGCCTGCACACATGGATTTAGCAGGGCTTTTAAAGCATTTTGTTTGTTGTTTTTTTTAATCTTATGATTAATATGCTGGTGTCTGTTTCTTTAAATGAACTGCACTGCAGGCAAAAGATATGCACAAGGGATGAGATGACCTTTAAGGAAATAAAAGTTGAGTTGTCATTATGTGGAAACTGTAGGGAAATGCAAGAGGCCAAAAGGTGAATGTCTTCAGACAGCAGTTGCAACATGGAAATGTCCTGTCTGCTTTTACAGCCTTCACTGTAAATGATGTATATACTGTGACCATGAAGTATTACTTTACCTTCCTACAAGAAAAGGTTTGCATATGCGCTGTCATACAGTAGCCACCAAAAACAGATTGCAAAACTGAGGACATGTATATGAATCATTGCTGATATGGAATGATTGCGTTTATATTCCTTGTTCCGTCTGTAATGTGGCAACTCACAGGACATACGTTTTAAATGGAAAGATGAAAGATTGCTTATTAAACTAACTCCCCTTCAAAGTTCACTGAAAAATGCTTGTGATCTTACAATAATTTGCGTTTTGGTTTGTTTTTGTAGATGGGAACCAGTGCAGCTCAAATCCTTGTCACTATGGTGGACAATGTAAAGATGGAATTGGTTCCTACACTTGCTCATGCCTGGATGGTTATCAAGGCAAGAACTGTGAATTTGGTAGGTGTCTGCTTTAGAGAGCTGTGGCAGTGAATTTCCCAGGGAACTGAAACATAGTTAACGCTTTCTTAATGGGCATTGTTTGCCTCTCGGAAAAATACATAGAATAGGATGGCAGTCAACAATGAGTTGGAGGACAGTGCCAGAAACACAACACCCTGGTGGCTCTGCAGCTGGGTAGTGTTAGAATCATAGAGTCATAGAATAGTTTGGGTTGGAAGGGACCTTTAAAGGTCATCTAGTCCAGCCCCCCTGTAATGAGCAGGGACATCTTCAACTAGATCAGGTTGCTCAGAGCCCCTTCCAGCTGTGAATGCTCCAGTTACACTTACTCCAAAGAAAGCCCTCTTAATTATGATAGTGCCTCTTTACATGAGCTTGAATCCCCAAAACGTGATGATAAGGCTAAGCAGCATAGGATTCTTACAACTGATATCAAAGAGCCTTTAGTCCAAGTACAGAAGTACAGCCTTCCTTCTCAGCTCACAGCAGTGAAGAATCAAAGAAAGAAGATTTCAGTAGACAATGCAGACTTTTTCAGCCTTGCAAGGAGTCATTTGTTGCATATAAATCCTTTCTGAGTCTCACCTCTGTGACATACAGCTACTACCCTAATGATGTCGTTCAAGCATGTATCGGTAGCCCAAGTAGGAAGAGTGGTGAGCCCAGAGGAAGAAGGTGTAGAACTGAAGTTCAGACACGGGACTGAGGGGAGTGATGAGGAGTTGAGTATTTTAAGGCAAGAGGGAGGAATCATGCAAAGGTTCTCCAATATCTGGACTTCTCTGTTAGTGTTTTATCCATTCTTCCACTGTTATTTTGTCTCTGCTTTTTTAAGCTCACCATGACATGGCCACAGGGCCCGCTTGGACTTGGCCAGCGTGTTTCATGCAGTGGATGTGACTGCTTTGTAAGGCATAAGCTGATGTTAGCCACTCGTGTTGTTACTAAGATGTGCTTCAGGTGTTTTACAGGTGGAGATATAGATCCTATTTAAAGAGTGCAGTTTAATTTGGTGAACTTCAAGATCTTCTGTGAAGTCAGTGTTTATTTACATTTTTTTCTCCAAACTTACCTCTTTTGTAGTCATACCAAAGTACTGCAAAATAAACAATGGTGACTGTGAGCAGTTCTGCAGCATCAAAAAAAGCATACAAAAGGATGTTTTGTGTTCCTGTGCAAAAGGGTATGTTCTAGCAGAGGATGGCAAGCGCTGCGTTTCATCAGGTATGAAGCCACGTAATAAACTAATAGCAATGGTGGTGAGACCTGTTTCACAGTTAAAGAATGTCTTTTGAACCATCAGTGTTCTACATGGCATAGATTTAACGCTGAGGCCAACTGATTTATATTTTCAAAGCCTTCCATGTGTGAGGTGATGTGATGGACTTATCAAAATCTAGCTGATTTGGAACCCTTTGCAAGGTCCCTCTCACAGAATTACCTGAGTAAACTCTACTGTTGACAGGAGAGAAGTGATTGCAGTTATATCTCACGTGCTTAAACCTACACTCTGTATAAAATAGCAGCTCCCAAAAACTTTTCTACTTCAGATTTCAGTTAACCTCGGGGGACGGATAAGTCAACCATATACTCATGATGTCGATTTTTATATCCTTTATAACTCATAATAAATTGCTATCACAGGCCACATTATTCCTAAAATAAACACTTCACTCAGTTTCTAATTAAGATGGTTTTAGTAAGAGCGAGTACATTAATATAGCAATGTAAACAATTGACAATGATATTTTAAATACTTTGAAAACACTGTCCAGAGGCTGAACCTATGGACAAGTTTTAGGACCCTCTGGTCTTCATCCTTCGTTGCATCTGCCAAGGTTTTGCTAGTGTTTTGAAAACAGGACAGCTGCATTAACTGATTTATTGTAAGATGGTGTTGTCAAGGAGTTTCATCTTGTGCTGGTGTTTCTGTCCATCTCTAATTTTAACATTCTTGTCTTTACAGTAAAGTATCCCTGTGGAAAAGTTTTTGTGAAAAGAAAAAAAAGGTCGATTATTTTACCTGCTGATAATAGCAATGTAACTAGTGATCAAGATGGCCCTCCCACAAACAGAACAAGTTTGGAGGAGGACATTGTTACTACCACAGAAAGCCCAACCATCCTTCCTGGCCATGAAACAAGTAGCAAGACTCCATATGTCGATACCAGGATAGTAGGTGGTGATGAGTGTCGTCTTGGCGAATGCCCATGGCAGGTAAATCTGGTGTTTGTGCTCTGCATGTAAGCAGAACGTGTTTCTGAGGGAAAGTGTGCAATTGTCCATTTAACCTGGTTGCCTTCTGAACGTTACTCATGTAGTATGCTGGAGGTGCCTAGGCACTTAGATGTGCTGTTCTGCAAACTGCAGCCGTAAAATGTCAAAATGAAAGGCTTTGTGCAATTTTAGATGGTGCTGCTTAACCTGTCACCAGAGAGGGCTTTTGGGTAATGCTGGCCTACCAGTGTCATTTTTGCAGGTTATAGTCCAGTTGTCTGTCCATTTAGGTAGTACACCTGAAAGCATGTCAGATAAAGCATGCATTTGCTTCACAAATACACTTTCATATCTAAGTTTTTCTCTTGAGTTTGGACTAGCCAAAATGAGTTTCTGTATTCAGGACACTAAGGGGGGGAGTCAAACGGGAGCAGAACCTGGACAGGAATTCTTTGGGGTGGTACGACCAAGGGATGAGGTGATTTGGGGGCTGCACTCTCCCTGCTCAGTCAGTGTCTTGTTCCTAAAAGACATCACTAAGCACTGTGAGTGAGGTGACATGGAAGCTGAACAGGTACACAATTGAGACTCTGTAGCAGTAAGTGCTAATCTGTAACATATGCATATGTGTATGCAATATTAGGAGACACCCACAGAGTAGTATGTGTTGTAGTAATAAGCATATATGTAGTGTGTTGAGAAATCAATTACCTATTTTAGCTCATTGAAGTTAAACTGCTCTTCTTGATTCTGCACTTAACCTTTTCTCTTTTGCAGGCTGTTCTCTTAAATGACGCAGGGGAAGAGTTTTGCGGTGGAACTATTTTGAATGAAAATTTTATACTTACTGCAGCTCATTGCATGAACCAGTCTAAAGAAATCAAAGTTGTTGTTGGTAAGTGGTTATTTATTTTACTCCTGTGATGTTTGAGCATATGTTGCAGACTAATCCTGTGTGCTCTAAATCTCGTGTGAGATGTACTCATATTACTTTATTTGTTATGGTTTGTTACTTTTTTGGTTTTGCTTTGCTTTTTATAATTTCGTGTTATTGTGGGAATCCTGCTTTGTAATAACAGGGGCAGCTGATGTGGAAGGTGATAATGGTGCATCCCTTTCTTCTTTGCCAGCTAGTTGGAAGTGATTAAGAACAAAAGTTCTAGAAGTGTTGGCTAGCATTGTGTTCATCAGAGTACTGCTTCTTCAGAAAGCTTATCATTCCTGGCACATCTGAAGCACACAGATTTGTTTCTGCAGGAACACTCAGGAAAGCTATGACACATTGACTAGAGGAAGAAGAAACAAACTCAGACTGACTGCTTCACTTCTGAGGCATAATACTAGATCAACACAACTTTATATCTGCACTGTTTTAGTCTTGAGGCAGACCAGTTTCTCTCCCCTGATATAAGCCAGGCTCAAGCTCCTGTAAGAGCTTCCACCCAAAGTTGCATTAGTTTAGCTGAATGAGTTATTATGCCTTTATGTAAACTGGTACAAAAGTCTCCATAGACAAAAGCTCGCAACTGAAACTGATCCAGGTGCTGCTAATAAATATTGCATTTTAACAGTTTACCTGTATGGTATAAAGGTTTAGGCAAAGTGTTCGGAATGGGTATACTACTCTCCTCCTGTATCAAGGTTGTTCTTAATTTCTTACACTATCTCCATATTAATGACCCTTTTAATAATCTTATACAGGTGAAGTGGACAGAGAAAAGAAAGAACAGTCTGAAACAATGCATGCTGTGGATAAAATACTTGTTCACTCTAAATACATTGCAGAGACTTACGATAATGACATAGCCTTAATAAAGCTGAAGGAACCTATAATGTTTTCTGAGTATGTTATCGCAGCATGCCTCCCTGAAGCAGACTTCGCTAATGAAGTTCTGATGAACCAAAGATCCGGAATGGTTAGTGGCTTCGGGCGTGAATTTGAAGGTGGACGATTGTCAAAAAAACTGAAAGTGCTTGAAGTCCCCTATGTTGATAGGAACACTTGCAAGCAATCCACTAACTTTGCAATAACAGAAAACATGTTCTGTGCTGGTTATGAAACAGAGCAAAAAGATGCTTGTCAAGGAGACAGTGGCGGTCCCCATGTAACCAGATATAAGGATACTTATTTTGTTACTGGAATTGTTAGCTGGGGAGAAGGATGTGCAAGGAAAGGGAAATATGGTGTTTATACCAAACTGTCAAGGTTCTTACGCTGGGTAAAAACAGTCATGAGACAAAATATGTAGTGGTGTGGCTCTTGATCCTTCTGTTAGCTAACAAGGTGCAGTTTCTGTAATGGAAACTTCATTCTTTTTTTTTAGCCACATCTGCTAAGCTTGTTTTGAGAGTTGGTTCCTTAAAGTTACGGTGCTGCTTCTTTTTCTTTTATTCCTGGCTTTAAGCATGTATATGCAGACTGCTGGTGGTGTTTTGAATTTATACAATGAGGGGCTTTCCCCAAACAAAATGGCTGCTCAGTGGGGTCTTTTGTTTGCTTGTTTGTTGTTTTTTTTTATTGCCATTTTGATTCCTGTCTGTTTGCCCAAGTGATTCCACCAGAGGCTCCTGAACGTAATATGAGCCTCCACTAATCATGAGGAAAGTGGGAAGGACAGGAGTTCAGTTAATCCTCATATTGGAGTCAGCTGGCTCAGGAGGGAGTTTGTTATTACTAGAGCTGTTCAGCTTCTACCTGCAGATGTCTTTAGAAAATTAAGGGAGTAGGGAAGCTTGCTTGGTAAAAGCTGAGACACAAGTAAGTATTCAACATGTGATGCTAAGTAACCACATGTTCCACAAAATTGCCTGCTTAGGTCACAGCAGCTAATTAAAATGGGGTTTTGCTTTATATGGGTTGCACTTCACTTTAGTTTAATTTGAATGCTTCTGTTTTGCTTATCAGAAAAAAAAAAAATGTGCATGTTCACTGTTTTCTCTGTCATGTTCTGGATTGTTTATGGCTGAGAATGGGAAAGCTCCTTGCATGTGTATTTGTTCCAGACGTTTCTTCTGTAAGGTGCAATATTGATGTACACCAGCATTTGAAATAAAGTATTCTTTCTTTTTTGTTCTTTTTTTTTTATTTATTCCCTCCAGTCAGCTTACAAATATATGAAGACAAAAACCTCATTTGAGAGTGAAAAAAGAGTGAATGTCCCTAAACAAATACATGTGACAAATTTCACTTGCCTTATGTCAAGGCTGATGAGGAGGTAGAGAATGGAGAGGGTAATTAAAATTGACTTTCACTGGCCTAGAGGTTGTTAAATGGCAAGTTAGATGCCAAGATACTAATTTTCTTAGAAAGAGGCAAACTCAACCAATGATTTCCCACACATAGTCTGTTCAGGTACTGTGATCTGATCTGTGCTGTAAGGTTTCCAGGCAGAAGCTCCACACTCTGATGGTTTTTTGTATGTGGAGTAGTGTTCCTCTATATATTCCTCTTCAAACCTTCTCAGCTTCAGTCCTAGTTACAGAAATCATGGAAAAATTTACAATGGAAGGGACAGATGAAAGTGATCTGGTCCACCCCCATGCTCAAAGCAGGTCTAACATCAAAGTTAGAGCAGGTTGTGCAGGGTCTAGTCTGGTCAAGTTTTGAAAAATTTCAGAAGCAGAGATTTTGTTACCCTCTGGGCAACCTGTTCTTGTGCTTTAGCACTCTTGTGGATAAAATTTCTCATGTCCAATTGGATTTTTCCTTGTTTGAACCTCTGACTGCTGCCTCATCTTCTTTCTGTGGGTACCGCTGGGAAATGGTTGGCCTTGTCTTCACTGTAATCCCCATTTAGCCAGTGGAAGACTACAGTTAGATCCCCCAGCTCTTCCTGGCTGAACAAATCCAGACCCCTCAGCCTTTTATGGTACATCATGTGCTCTAGGCCCCTAACCATCCTGGTGGCTTTTCCAAGGCTCTTCCAATCTGTTATGCTCCCCTGTTGTCTGAGGTCCACAGAACTTCACCAGACACCTGCTACTTATCTCTTAGGGTTTAAGCTGGTACTGGCTGGTTTCGTATAGCAGGTGCTGTGAGCAAACCAGGTTGAAAAACTAGAAATACAACTCTACAGTGCAGCAAGGTATTGCTGCAGTCAGCAGTAAATGTGGGCAGGAAGGACTGCAGGTCAGTCCTGCAGGGCTCCATCTGCATAAACCCTCAGCAGGCTTACTTCAATGTTTGTTCAGCAATATTTGTTCCCTGGCTTCTTCTGTTCCCTGTATTCTTGTTCTAATCCCTTGTCCCACTGGGAGCCTGCTCTCTGCTCCATCAGGGTGAATCATCCCTCTTCAAAGGGACAACCTCAGGCCTAGGTGCTACCCAAATCCTGTTTATGTACTCATGCAAAGGGCATTCTTCTACTTCAATGAAGCTTAAGGACTGAAGTGAAACTCAGACTGGACTGTATAAGGTGTTGATGTGGCTGAGGGGAGGACCTCCCTCTGGCAATGGTGGCAGTAGCTGGGTTTTACTAGCTGGTGTGTGTATATACATCCTCACCAAGCCAAGTAGCACCTTGAGGGCAGGCACAGAGCTGGTTAAACAGATAAACATGCAAGAGGGTGATGAAAGTCCACGTTTGTGTGCAACATGACTATGTTTAGAAGAGAAGTGTCATTATTCTGCAGAGTATGAGAGACTTTGTCCTTGGGCTTCACAATTGGAGTAAGTCTTTTACAAATGAAACTGGTCCCTAGAGAGTCTTTCATCCTGTGCCATGGTGCCTATAGTGCCTGAGTGCCAAGGGCTTTATATTAATTCCTCATTCTGTAAGTGTGCCTGTCATGCTGAGAGGACACGAGTGAAACACCTGCTTGCATCTTGGCCTCCTACCAAAACCTATAACCAACTGTAGGGCCTGCAAGAAAAGAAAGAATTAAAGCACACTCTTTTTATGTAGACTCATTGTTTTGGGGTAATTTCCAATAGCAAAATTTGAACAGATTGTAAAATCCAGGCAAGAGGTACAGCACACAGCTGCTGTGTAAACTGGTGGGGTTTAAAATACCAGAACTCCTCACAGTAAGCAAACACCGCTGGTTTAGACAAGAGCTGACATTTACCAAGGATGGTGGAAGGAGGAGCTCTAACCTATCCCCTAGTGCTCAGGCTTTCTCAGCCTTCAAGGAAAAGCCAGTCTTGAGAAGAAAGGGAAGAAAGGAAGGATGGTAAGTAAAGAGTGCAATCACTTTGAGGCTTTGGAAAGGACTTATGTGAAGAATAAAAAAGGTAGGACATTGCTCAGGCCTAGTCCAAGATGATGTATCTGGGCAAGAGACTCTGTGTGTGAGGCATTGGGCTTTGAATAAATGAGGGTTCTTTAGACTAAAATAGAGAAGGTCTGAGGAGAAGCATAGCAATAGCCTTCATGTGTGTGCAAAAGGCTGCTGCAGAGATGTAGGTACTAATCTGCGTGTCTGTGGTGAAGATGAAAAGCACATCTCGGTTGCAGTAAGAAAGGTTCAGGGAGATCTCAGGCTGTAACTAGAAAAGCCCTCTAATAGATTTTGTCTGGAAGCAGTGAAGCCTTCCAATGTTGGTAGTCTTTCAGAGCAGGAGAGGTAAGTAGCTGTCAGGAGTGCAGCATGATGGGTGCTGCCCTAGAGAAGGAAGGTGGACAAGCTGGCCTTTGTTATGGTATCCAACTGTACAGCAGGAAAACACACTTTTGCAGGTGCAGCGTCCAACTGAACCAATTTCCCAGAAGGATCCTTTGTTAGAGCCTTGACCAACATGCCAAGAATAACAGGGATATACTTGATCCCTTGTTGGCTCAGTGAGTTGGGCTGGATGATCCTGGAGGTCTTGCCAGCCCCTGTTTTCTGTGCATACAGGTGAGCAACACAAGCAAAGGGCCGCTGCTGCGGTCATGGATTTGTGACCTGTGCTAGCACAGTAATAACAAGCAAGGTTTTCCTTCCTCTTTACTGCTCCCTGACACAGGCGACTCACCTGACAGGGTTGTCTTCTATAGGCACAGACCACAAGGCCCTGTCAACAGCTGTCCCCGTAGAGTGGTGTAAGCCAAAAATAAAATTAAAAATATCCATCCAGAATAAGGTGGAAATTGATGAAATTGTGAAAGTACGGTCTGGTCTGGTGCTTGTGACAGAGACTGGATTCTGTGTGTCCTAGAGGTCTGTAGAGGTTACCTGCTTACCAGCTCCACTGGATTCAAAGGCTTCACCTGCGAGCATGACCATCAATTTCATGCTACTTAAAGCACTTCAAACTACAGTGATTTGGAATAAAAGAGACCAAAACCTTGTGCAATACCTTATAGGCCAGAAACAAGCCTGAATTTTCACTCTTGTTTTTTCTTGTGATTAGCTCCATGCTTATACTTGCTTCCTAAGGCACTACCAGAGCTGGGAGGCATCATCTTTGCAAAATGCTTACTGAGCTCTTCAGATTTAGTGCCCTGAGCTACTTCTCATTTCTGAGCCACTTTCCTGCTTCTGTCCAGCCTGCAGGAGGCACAAAGCTCTGGCTTCCTTGGAGCATGGGCAACAGCCAGATCGCTTACTCTAGCTCCTTGCTGCCTGGCTAGTAAAGCTCTTTTAAGAAGTCTTTGTCCATATTTCCTGAAGATGTAGAGCCACCTACAGTGGACAAGGAGAAAGGGAATAACCGTAGACCATGGTCCTGCAGAGGAAATCACCAAGTGGCAGCCCGGTATCCTGGAGTTCTGGTAGCATAGAATCATTTAGGTTGGAAAAGACCTTTCAAGATCATGGAGTCCAACTGTTAACCTAACACTGCCAAGTCCACCACTAATCCATGTCCCTAAGTGCCACATCTACACATCTTTTAAATACCTCCAGGGATGGTGACTCAACGATTTCCCTGGGCAGTCTGTTCAATGCTTGACAACCTTTCCAGTAAAGAAGACATAACCAAGTTTAGCCATGTGACCGCATGTTATTCTGCTGAGGCAGAACCTGCCCTGGTTTATGGACTCCCCTCTTCCTGAAGAGTCTGAAGTACACAGGTGTCACAGCCTCGGTGGCAAACCCAGCTCCACGCTGCCCATGCAGTTGAGAGGGGCTTTGCCGACATGAGGCGCCCGCAAGCTATCAGGGTGGCACTGCTGCAGCACAGTGGCTTTTTTCTGTTTTAACATTGTCCCATGCTGGCATTGAGCCTAGGCTTTGCTCTTAGAGGTTTTGTTTTCTCATGAGTTAATGACCTTTGCACTATAGTGTTTCTCATTTAGCAGCTGCCCCAGAGCCCTGCAGAGAAACCAGTGGGAGACGCACAGTGAGCTTAGAGGATGGCAATGGCAGGTCATCACAAGACCATGTGGCTTCTTCCTGTTGTCCTCCTTTTCCTTCAGACGGTGCAGACAGGTACAGCCTTTGCTTTAACTTGGTTTTGTTCTGCTTTGCCTAAACCACACAGGTAATTATTTGCCATTATTTGTGCTTTGTGGACCAGGGTGACATGAGGGAAAACCTGATTGCTTTCTCACCTGCCTTGCTCCCATTTGTCTGCTGTAGTGCAATAATATCCAGGGTTGAATCACTAGGGGAATACCATTTTGGACTGAAACAATTATGTCAGTGTAAAATACGGAGTTAATGTGTCAATATGCAGAGGTTTCATACTGACAGCACAAATGATGTGCTGTTCTTCATGTCCTCAAGAGATGTGGTAATTAAATAATCCTTAGTATCTATTCATAAGCTATTGGGTGACAAAATGAACACCACAAGCTTTAACAGTGCAGAGGAGAACAAGAACTCCACACTGTCACCCACTGTGCTTGCCTGAGTCTCAACACAAACATCACATCTCCACTTGAGGAAGCATCCCACCTGTCTTTGAGGTTGGAGCCTGAGACGGTTCTCTGCAGAGTAAATTTGTGAATCATACTGCAGACATGATGCATACTTTGTTGTTTATGTCTGCTGTAAAACTGATTCGGTGATTACAGAGGACTGGTTGGACATAACTGAACAAACACCTGAGTCACCAACATTACAAGAGCTGGGAGTAAGAGGGAGATTTTGACATTCCAGAGATGAGGTGAGAAAGGTACTTAGTGGGACATACGGTGCCCTGAGAGTCTTCAGGATGTTTCAAAGAAAATTTTCTCATACAAACATGTAGAAAACAATTTTGAGTGCACTTGTCTACATTTGATTTTAATCAACAGACCTGAAGTGGCTGACAATGCAAAGACAGAAGATGACTTTTATTAAAGTGGTTCATGAAGGCAGTAAAGAAAAAGAACAAGAGAATAAAATTAATGTATCTTTTAAAAGAGAGAAAGATCTGGCTACTTCTAAAAAAAACCCACAAAAACACTAAGTGTTTAAGGCACATGTCCAAACTATCCCAAGGTCAAGAAAGGACAGGAGGATTAATTAAAATCATGAGTTCCTTCATGACCTGACCTCCAGGAGGAAGTATAGAAAAATCTAGATCTGTATAAGAGTTGCAAACATCCTGGTATAAAACCAGAAAAGCCGAGGAGTAAATACAGTAAGATAAACATGATGTGAAAATCAAGAGCTGATCTAAGTATATGGATATTGGAAGAGAGACCAAGAAGAATGTTAGTCTGCTCCCAATGGAGAAGAAAATCTTTATTCCTTAAGGTACCAGATTATTTATGTCCAACAAGGAGAAAAGAAACTGCTGAGTTGCACCAATTAGGAACAAATCACATCAGTCTCCTCCAGGGACAGCATAACAGGCTGGGTAGCTGCAAAAGATGCAGTAAATGCCAGGTCTCTCCATTTAGGGAGGCTTCTAACATCATTCTATGTAACAATTTTATAATAACAGAAAGAGAAACATGGCCCAGATGAAACTACTGTAAGTTTGGTGCACATCTGATTGAGAAACTGTGCTAATTGGTTGAAAGATTATATGGAGTGCAGGGCTCCACACAGGTGAGCCTGAGGACCTTGGATACTTGGTATTTTCCACAGTGACATGCAAGACAGAAGAGAGTGTTTACTTACTGGATTTATAGCTCATTCCACACTGGAAGGACTGCCATAAGTGGGGGTAAGATTTCAAGACAATCTTGTGAAACTGTAACAGCGGTCCAACATAAATAGAAGGCAATTCAGTAAAAACAAAAACAGAATTTCACCCTCGGTCCCACAGTACACAACCAAGGATATTCATAAAGTGTAATAAAACCAAGAAATCTCCATTTTCATGAGGATGAACAGCTAGGACAAGAAGTAATGGGATCACACCACACTGAGGGACAATCAGGTTAGATATTAGGAAAGACTTTTTGGACATTACACGGCTATTTAAGGAGCAGATTAGGCTGCGTGGGTGAACTGTGGAATCCCATCGTGAATCTGTAGGAACAGGTCAAACAGCATCTGTTAGGACAGGTTTACTTGTCCTTGCTCTTCCACTGTTACTGCCAGGAAGAGCTCTCCCATTCTGCCTGTGATCTTGCAGTGCCGGGCACTGAGCTAAGGCGAGTAGCATGAGCCACATACAGATGGAAAAGGAATATTGCAAGGGTCTACCAAAAGTCCAGTACTTCATTTATTACTGATACTTCAGTTGTTGGTAGTTTTAGCCTCTTACCCACAACCATGGTCATCTTTGCCCTAGTACGATGGCTGTACTGGTGAGTACGGATTATCCCTTCCTTTGACCTCAAAGAGCTGCCAGTTATAGCTGGGAAACACAGCATAGGATGTAAAATTATACTGGTCTACCTAATGTTGACAGCTTACCATTTTTTAAATAATGATAGTTGCAACTGTTGTTATTACTGAGGCCTTTGGCAGGAACTGCACAGAATTTCCCAAAATGGTGGGGGGCTTGACTAGTGCTTGCAAGAGAGGTTGTATGAACTGCTTGTGCTTTTATGAAATCACCGTGAATTTGTAACCTGCTGATAAATTTGTCTCCTTTGCAGTCATACCAAATGCATGCAAGGTCAACAACAGGAACTGTGAGCAGTTCTGCAAAGCTGAAGATGACCGAGTCGTATGTTCCTGTGCTGCTGGCTACGCCCTGGGCAATGACAACAAAACCTGCGTTCCTGTTGGTATGAAGCCACACAAAGTTCCTTCGGTGGGACACACATCGCATCTTGACCGCATTTAGGAAGCGCTGGCGTGTTGCAGTGCCGTTGTGGCATAAGGAATAATGTTAACTGTTCATGCTTTTCACAACGCTTGCTTAAGGTGTTGCCAACAAAGTTAATAAGATCTTAGCCAAAGGTCATCATTTAAGTAACATCAAATTGTGCAACTGCGGGCAATGTGCAGTGGCAAAAATAACACATGGAATTATTCTGGTTAAGTGGGTGCGTTCTCAGAGCAGACTGCAAAACCTATGTGCCAGCAGGTACAAAGCCATATGAGAAACCGGAGGTTACGATGAGGCTCTGATTTCTCTTCCCTCACAGATTGAAACAGGCCTCTCATGCTCCAGGAGCTTTTGCTAGAGAGGAATGGGTTAGATTTCTCATTGGTGAGAACTGGTGTCTGTTTTCAAGGCCTCCAGCTTGTGCTGGACACCTACAGATCCAAATGAGTAGGAACCCAAGAAACTTCTTCCTTTACAATATACAGTTCACAAGGACTCATTATAATTTCAGTGGTAATGACATAATGTGATTGTAGTTATATCTCACTTGTTTCCCCTCAAATATCAGCTGTTCCATTTAAAAGGACTACAACCTGCCTTTCTATTTTCTTCTAAAAGCAAGTTTTTTGCAGTTAACATATAGTAACCTAAATACATGAATAACTACTGACATCATTGAATTTAAATCCATCAGTTTTGCCTGCATTCAAAGTGAACATTAACAATTATTAGTCTATTCTTCTGTCTGTCTGGTGATACTTGTTATCATGTCCTTTGTAATTTAATCCCAAATTACTGTCATGAGTTTATAATTCCTTATATAGAATACTTTGTTCAGTTTCCCAATTACAAAAGATTTAATAACAGCAGGTATACGAAAATAGTGATGACAATAATGGAAGATGATTAACTTTTAAATACTTTGAAAATGCTGAAGCTATTTGCCACTTGCTCAAAATGGGCGTTTTACAAATTGAAAATTATTTTCATTTTTCAACCATTCTGATCCTTTTACATTTGTAAAGTTTTTCTAGTGTCTTGAAAAATCTAGCAGAGCCATCCCTGATAAGGACACTTGCATATGTAATTTGATTGCAAAATGCTACTATCAAGGAGTTTTTCTTGAATTGTTAAGCGAGTTTTCTCTCATTTTCATGAAGAGCTGATTCCCTGAAAGTGACTTGTTTCCCTGCAAACCATTTTCCTTCACTATAGGTACCTATCTGTAACACTAAAGGCTGCTTTTGACTGCAAAACCCATGTTCCAGCAGGTTTGAATAATTTCCTGCAATGACAAACAACACGAGGTGCACTGGAAGCTAGATTTACTTTTCTGACCATGACACTGTTCCTTATACCAAGGGCTCTGTCAGACAAGCTCTGTTGAATGTTTTCAACAGCAACTGTCTGTCCTTCTGCTCTGCTGGAGGTTGCTCTCCCTTGCATGTCACTTGGCTTGGTGCTTCAGGGGCAGCACAGGCACCGTTCCCCACAGAAATGGAAGACAGTGGTCCTCCACATCCTATATATTGGCTTAAATCAGCAAGAAAGGTAGCTCTGAGCTAAAGTGGAGGCTGGTAACAGCAGCTGAGCCTTCACAGCTGTTTGCTCAGTGTTATGGACAGGAACACTTTTCTGTCAGCATGCGACACCTGCCTCAAAGTCCCAGTACCATCCAGACATCAAGTGTTAGCGTTTTGGTTTTGCCTTTGCAGTCAAGTTCCCATGTGGTAAGCTTCAGAGAAATCATGAAGCCAGTAGAGAGAAAGTCACAGGAACCACAGCAAGTCCAGATGCTCATCCTGAAAATGAGGAAACCACCGAGGCCCTGAGCAGCCATCTGGAGGTCACCGGGGAGGCTGGCAGTTTACCCAGCGTGTGCCCATGGCAGGTAAGGCACCCTCATCCTGAGATGTTTAACACCTGACCCCACTCGCCAGGACCAGCAGCTATTCACTCTTCGTCATACTCATCCCCACTTGCCGAGGGGACCTAGCTTGATTTGAAACAGACATGGTTTCCCTGGTGTTGACATTTTGTGTGTTTTTTACACTTTCTGGAGTACTGTGTTTCTGCACAGGTCTCCTACCATGAATGACGTTGTGTCTTCATTTCAGCATCAAGCAAATGCTGAGAGGGGGAGGCCAGGAGGGATTAGGGTTGCTGATATGGGATGTAGAGCTGGGTGAGCCACCAGGTCCCTTCCATGCCAGCCACCCCGTGACTCAGGTTGCAGCGTCAGAAGACTAGCCTGAATTCCTGTTGTAGCCAAGACTAAAGTGAAATAAAAAACCCAAGCAGGAACAGTACTATTATAATATCAGCTAAATTTTTTTAAAAAAAAATAACAACCAAAACCTGTTGGTAAAATAACTGAATGCACAAACTCCACTTCGAGGAAAAAGGTCTGTCTTGACAAGCTTCCCGCTGTGGTGGTTAGACCTCAGTGTAACTCTCATGACCTCTGAATCACAGAATCACAGAATGGTAGGGGTTGGAAGGGACCTTTGGATATCATCTAGTCCAGTGCCCCTGCCAAAGCAGGTTCACCTGGAGCAGCTTGCACAGGAATGCATCCAGGTGGGTTTTGAGTATCTCCAGAGAAGGAGGCTTCACAACCTCTCTGGGCAGCCTGTTCCAGTGCTTTGTCACCCTCAAAATAAAGAAGTTTTTCCTCATGTTGAGATGGAATTTCCTGTGTTCCAGTTTGTTCCCGTTGCCCCTTGTCCTGTTGCTGGGCACCACTGAAAGGGCTCTGGCCCCATCCTCTTGACACCTGCACTTTAGATATTTATAAGTATGAAGGATGGCTTTGACACAAAATATGTATGAATATGTCTACTTTAAGAAAAACTGCTTGAATCTCAGCTAGGTCTTCAGGATTTCTCTGTACAGATGTTTTTGTGCTTTATCTTTCTCCTCTCTCTTTGCAGGCTGTTCTACTAGCAGATGAGTATGATGAATGGTTTTGTGGGGGGACAATTCTGAATAAGTATTTTATACTTTCTGGAGCTCATTGCGTTAACCAGTATAAAGATTTACGGGTTCTTGTTGGTAAGTGCTTCTCATTTTGCCCTTTACTACAAAAATAAGAAACTGTCCTGTGTTCTAGTCTCTATATGCAAGACACTGAACTCTGCCAGAGTTTTTCTTACCTTCTTGTTATTTCTCACTGCCTCATCTTGTCCCTTGACTTAACAGGGAAATACATGTTCAACTTTGTTGAATGGACAGTTTCTTGAAGCTTGGCTTGGCCTAGTGTAGCTTGTAGATGATAGAAGCCAAGTATAAAGTGGGAAGGTATGCAGATAAGTAAGGTTGAACTGTAGTTAAATTGGTCTAACATCACACCTTTATGCAATTTCCTGCATTGGCCAAACCTTGAGGAATTCCACATGCCTCATTCAGACGTTAGCAACAACTGTTTTGACAGCATGTAGATACCAGTCTGAGACTGTTCCATACCCGAAACCTCAAATTTATTATTTATGACTGTCATTTACGAAAAAGTAGTTTATCACAAGTTCTAGGCACTGAAAAATGGTGTTCTGAGTCATAAAAATTGTACGCAGCCTACAACAGTAAACCAAAAATTGTGTTTGCCTAAACTCCAATTGTCTGTCCATTTAATTTCCAAAGAGACTTCATACAAATTGAGAAAGACTAAAAATATATAAGCTTGTAAATTTTTGTATGCAGGACATCAAAGTTTTAAAAGACAATGAATATCTATTTCCTGTTTAAGTCTGTTTGACTATGTTGCTCTACCAATGAGAGGGGCAAGATCCTTCTCTTCTGTGTTGTGGCTTTGGGTTGTGTATTGTAAGAGTGCCATTGGGAATATTGTAATGAAGCCCAAAACTTTCTATCAAAGCTTTCACTGACAGCATTATTCTGGTAGCAATGTTCTACTTTTCTACTTGCTTGGCATTTTGGCAGCCCTCCAAAACCCCTCCAAAATGGGTATAAAAGGCTACAGCATCAGGATACAGGACTGATCTATTTTATTTGTACAGTACAATGGCTCTACTAAGTGCAAGGAACTTTGGACCCTTGTTTTATTGAGATGCAGTTTAGACTTGTTAGTATTGTCTTATTAACAACTGCTTTAATAATCTGACACAGGGATGGTGGACAAAGACAATGAGGAGCCAAGTAGAGCAATGCACAGAGTGGAAAAAATAATTGCACATCCTGAGTTTGATACAGAAACTTTTGACAATGATATAGCCCTTCTCAAATTAGAGGAACCTATCACACTTTCTGAAGATGTTGTCCCAGCATGCCTTCCAGAAGAAGACTTTGCTAACGATGTTCTGATGAACCAAACATTTGGAATTGTCAGTGGCTTTGGGAAGATGTTTGAACATGAGCAGACAGTCAAAAGAATGAAAGTGCTTCAAATCCCTTATGTGGACAGGGAGACTTGCAAGCTCGCCCTTCGTAGCTTGGTCACAGAAAACATGTTCTGTGCTGGATATGATAAAGATGGAAAAGACGTCTGCCTAGGAGATGGAGGAGGCCCCCATGTAACCCAATACAACGGCACTTATTTTGTTACCGGTATCATCAGCTGGGGAGAAGGGTGTGGAAGGCAGGGGAAGTATGGAGTATACACCAACTTGTCAAAGTTCTTACCATGGGTAAGAAGTGTTTTGACAGAAAACTCTTAATGGTTTGACATTTAATCAACCTAATTGTCTTAGCCATCAGACCTGATCCCTAAGTAATGTTTTCCTCTTTTTAACATGCTTGCTAAAATTCTGATAGTTTGTGCTTCGCTTGAGAGACACCGTCTATTACTGCATAAGCTAATGCCTGGTTTTCAGAAGGTGGGCTTGGACTTCAAACAGACCTTGCTGGTTTTGGACAAAAATGAAATTTCTTCAAATGGTTTAGGAACTCCTGCTCTTGCTGTGACAACCTAAATTTGTCTATTGGAGGCTTGCGCTGATAAGACTCCTCCCATTGCAAGGAAAGTTGGAACTAATTCAATATTTCTGTGGCAGTACATGATTTATAGAAACAAATCAGACTAGGATAATATCAAAGTAAGACAGTATCAGAGTAGGACAGTATTTTCAAAGCCTCTGGAAAAGCTACCTAATTTTCTGGATTCGTATACGTGTACAGAGAAAAAGCTAGAAAATGCAAAAACCACCCATGTGGTTCTAAATAACTGGGCATGTCACTGAATCAAATGAGTTGTTAGATGAAGTTCATTGAATTGTAAAGGCTTGCTTATCATCACCAAAATCACTGGTGTTCTGATATTTGCTTGCTTTCTTTCTGAGATACTTTCTTCACCAGTGTTTTTGATGTCGTGATCTTGGCTATAATAAAGTGATGCATTGCATTGTACGTATGTCATCATTTATATAAAGTGTTGTTTAAATTATAATTATTCACAACTGAAGAGTTTTTAAATCTACAAGGATAAATAATCATTCAAGACTAAGAAAAGCCTGACTCTCTCATTGGCTGAACCTGACATCCTCTGTCTACCTTATTTCAATCCAGAAGGAAAAAAGACTTGTTTTTCAGCCAGCTCAGTGGTACATAAAAATGGTGAACTAGGTGTTAAGATGTTTGAGTCACTACAGAAAAATTAAGTACTCTGTGATGTACTTTAAAAAGTGTGTCGGTACATATTTTACAAGAGAGGGAAAAGAGGGATGTTACAAATGATATTGTGGCATAAAATGTGCAATATTTTTCTTGTTCTGTGACTTCACAATATCCAGTTTGCAAGCGCTGAAGTCACCATTTTGGGGTAATTTTTAATATGGATTGTGTTGATCAGTTTGAAAGGAATAGGGTGGTTAAATTTGTCCTGTGATGACCACTGTCCTGTTCCCCTACAAAAAAACTCAGAAAAATCATGCTGGAATCTGTTCCATTTGTATTACTTCCCCCCGTTTTTTTCTGACACATCTCCTGAACTTCAGGACTGCTAGATGAACTTGGTACTGGAGTGACAGCACATTGCAGGTCATGGCATTCAAGCCACAGAAAGAAGTTCAGCGCCTGATGGCTGCATATACGACTCCCTGACATCAGTGCTCCAAAGGATTTACCCCTGCTTGACTTACCCTAGGACCTCTGCTGAAACCTCTGATTATAGTTCAGCCCAAAACTATATATTGAGAGAGCTGAACCCGATAGATGGAACCGTGGGCCATGCTCAGATGCATCCCAGGGACTACAGGAAGGCTGATGCACACTGCTTGCACTTGCTGACCCATTCCCTCATTACCATCCATCTGTCCTCCTACTCAGCCCTGCATTACCGCTTGCCCCAGCTCTGCAGCACTCCTAGTTTATTCATAACTGGTTAAAAAAGACACAGAAACCTTCAATGGGCTTTGATCGCTGTCTTTAGCTCAATGTGCATTCAGAGGAATCAGTCATCTGAGCTTCTCCTTCCTCACCTCCCAGTTTGCATTGCCAGGCATGAAATACCATCATCAACCTACTGAGATGTTCAGAACCAGATAAGAAGAAATTTTGTCTGTAGGGACACTTATCCCAGCTGCTTAATTGCACAGAGAATAGCAATTCTCACTTGAGTCACATACCAAGGCACACACAATGTCATCTGTGCTCTACCTATACGCTATTTGAGTCCTCACAGAGAAGACAGAGTTTTAACTCAAGCCATCCTTGAAGATTTACTTTGAAACTTGAATAAGCTTTTTGCCATCATTTTTCAATATGGATGGATTTTTTTCCCCCTGTCATAAATGCAGAAGTCAACTTCCAAATGCAATCCAGCAGTGTAGCAGTTGCACAAGTCCAGAGTCCGTGTGTCCCATGGCTTAGGAAGTCAGGTTTATGGCAGGAGCCATGTGCACCACCCAGTTACATCTGTCTGGGCTGTGAGTGGAAGCTCTCAGGAGCTGGCTTTGCAATGGCACTCCTAAGGTCAGGTCAGGGCTTCCCTCTTGCTGAATCTGTTGCTGAGGAAGTGACCAGCCAGTCACAGGAACACCTTAAATCACAACATCTGGACATAGCGGCAGAGCTGCTGCCCCATGACCTCAGGGGAGAGAATCAGGCAGAAAGAGTGAGGAACAGGAAAAAGCATTAAAAAATCTGAATTCCAGGTGAACTCCAAACACTTTCTTAACTCCTCATTGCCACTTCAGACTGTGTCAGTGTTCCAGGTGTTTGCCTGCAAATCCTCTATTTAGGTTTCTCTGGGAGCCCTCCTTACCCATTTTAATACTGAATCCAGGTTAAGGCAATGGGAAGATGATATAGAGAAAATGGGAGAAAAATCATAAAATCCTCATCCAAATGGCACAGACGCCAAAGTGATTTTTCTACATTTTTCACAAGGGATCAGGATACCACTCATCTCAGGGCAAAATTAACTATCTTACTAAAACACATCATCCATCACTGAAGCTGCATCTAGGAGCTTAAATGATACGGTGTTGTCTGTGCATGTGCTCTGCCATCCTCTGGCTGTTCCATACCCAGTTTTATTATTTGCAATTTTGGTAGGGAAAAGGACATTAGGATAAAAGTGGGGGGGGAAAGGTAAAGAAACATGAAGGTGGAAGTAAAGAAAGAATGTATTTTAATAAATGAAATATTGACAACAATTGCTACCTTTAACAGTGTATGGACAGAAGTGAAAAATGTCAGAGCTTGCATCTACAGAGATCACAGAACCATAGGAGAGTTTGGGTTGGAATGGCCCTTCAAAGATCATCTAGTGCACCCCCCCTGCCATGGGCAGGGACATCTTCCACTTGATCAGGTTGCTCAAAGCCCCATCCAACCTAGCCTTGAACAAGTCCAGGGATGGAGCAGATGTCAGAGTAGTTCCAAGGTGGCTTTTGTTTTTGCTGCCAGGCTCTCAGGAGACTTACACAACCTTGTGGCTAGGCTCAAGTCCTTGTTGTGGGTGCAGCAGCCATGGGAGACAATCAGAGCTCCCCAGGCTTGCATTCCTCCCCTCTACCCACTTCCCCAGGATTTCCTGCAATCTGTAACCACACCAGAAGGGCAGTGCTGACACTCCGAAACAGCTGCAAGTTCCTCCAGCTTTTAGAAATAGTGATGCACTTTGGATTTAGCAAGAAAAACTTTTTTTTCTGCAGGTGGTAAACAGAACTAGCTGATGACAGTCAGCTGAATTACAACCCATTTTAACTGCACCAAGGATTAACCCTTTGTGGAGTATGTGCTTCCTCTCTGCTGGCTAGGTGAAATTCAGCTGACATTTTTGTAGCTTAGAATCATAGAATCATAGAACGGTTAGAGTTGGAAGCGACCTTAAAGATCATCCAGTTCCAACCCCACTGCCATGAGCAGGGACACCTGCCACTAGACCAGGTTGCTCAAAGCCCCATCCAATCTGGCCTTGAACACTTCCAGGGATGGGGCAGCCACAACTTCCCTGGGCAACCTGTTCCAGGGTCTCACCACCCTCAGAGTAAAGAATTTCTCCCTAATATCTAATCCAAATCTACCCTCTTTCAGTTTAAAACCATTACCCCTTGTCCTGTCGCTACATTCCCTGATAAAGAGTCCCTCCCTGTCTTTCCTGTAGGCTTCCTTTAGGTACTGGAAGGCTGCTTTAAGGTCTCCCTGGAGCCTTCTCTTCTCCAGGCTGAACAACCCCAACTCTCTCAGCCTGTCTTCATAGGAGAGGTGCTCCAGTCCCCTGATCAGCTTCTGTACATACAAAGACCTGTGCTGCTTATAAGCATGGATGCTGATAATGGTGCTTCCTACGAGTAGAGTGTACATCAGCATGTAAATGGGATTAGCTTGTGTCACTCATTGCTAGCTCTTGACCAAGGCTACACGTGACCACAGTCAACTGTTTTGGATCAGCTGGTGTCTAGTCAGCGCTGAAGGATGCACTCCCATTTTGTTGTTCCTAAACAGTTGTCTGCAAGGGACTGTTTCTTCTTTAATTTGAAAAAGCTCTCCCTCATTTCTGAATCCACTGCTTCCATTTCCATGTTCTCTATGCAAATAGCCTGAAGTGCCACAATATATTAACCCTCTGACAGAGGAATTGCTAAATTAAGCCACAGTAAAATCTGGCCTGTGCTCTCTCCGTCTCTTTGGAGCTGGCAACGATTGCTGTGATTTACCTGCAGCTTCTTCAGGGCTCTTACCTATGGGGAGGGTGAGACCAGCTGGGCAGGGGGCAGCTGGTCACAGTCCTCTCCTCTTCCTCAGGCAAAGGGATGGTGCTTTGGGGAGCCACCAATACTCAGGGCATGGGGCAGTTTTTGTCTTCAGTTTTCTAGGCAGGAGGTGGGAGAGCAGTGACCTGCATGGAAAACGATGACATGGAGGGCAAGGAGGTGGCTTGCCGTAGCCATGGGGAGTTAGCAAAAGCAGTGACAGGGCCATAGGGTTCAGCAGCTCTTTGTCTGCTGCCCTTTGCCACCTGGGAGTGGAAGGGCATTGCCCAGGGTGGGCTGCAGCGGGACTGCAAGTATGTCAGTCGTTCATGTCTGCTCCTACCTCCTCTCCCTGCCAGCCAGGGCTCTGGGTAGCTGTCCTGGTTTCAGTTGGCATAGGGATAATTTTCTTCCTAGTAGCTGCTGTGTTTTGGATTTATTATGAGAACAATGTTGATAATACAGATTGTTTTAGGTGTTGCTACGTAATGTTCATACTGAGTTAAGAACATTTTCAGCTTCCCACAGAAGCTGAGAGGGAGCATAGACAGGACAGGCTGGCCAAAGGAATATTCCATACCATAGATGTCATGCTTAGTATATAAATGGGGGTTGGCTGGGGGGCAGGGATCCACAATCTGTGCTTGGGATGGGATGGGCAACCGATCGTCTGGTGGTGAGAGCAATTGCATTGCATCACTTTATTTTGTATATTCTTTTACCATTATTATTATTATTATTATTATTATTATTATCATCATCATCATCATCATCATCATCTGTTACTGTCCTACTAAACTGTCTTTATCTCAGCCCATGAGGGTTTTTTCTCCCTCTTCTCCCTACCCTACCTGCGGCAGAGGGGAAGTGAGTGAACGACTGTATGGTCCTAGTTGCTGTCTGGGGTTAAATCGTGACAGTAACCTGGAGCAAGGAGAGAGCGCAGAGGAAGCCAGTGGGGTTTTGAGGACTGTGCCAGAGGCAAAATGGGGCAGGAGAGGAGGCAGAGGTAAGAAACTCGCCAGGCCCACCTGCAGCACAGATGGGTCAGAGCAGAGGGGCTTGGAGGGGCCCCTACTGTCACCCCAATTCCAGTGAGTTTAGCATTGCCGGTTCACTAACCACCAACTTACACATCTCTAAGCACATCACAGAAAACACGTCCTCCTGTTTTCTTCTCCCCCTGCGCTCTCTGAGCTGCNACGACTGTATGGTCCTAGTTGCTGTCTGGGGTTAAATCGTGACAGTAACCTGGAGCAAGGAGAGAGCGCAGAGGAAGCCAGTGGGGTTTTGAGGACTGTGCCAGAGGCAAAATGGGGCAGGAGAGGAGGCAGAAGGAAGAAACTCGCCAGGCCCACCTGCAGCACAGATGGGTCAGAGCAGAGGGGCTTGGAGGGGCCCCTACTGTCACCCCAATTCCAGTGAGTTTAGCATTGCCGGTTCACTAACCACCAACTTACACATCTCTAAGCACATCACAGAAAACACGTCCTCCTGTTTTCTTCTACCCCTGCGCTCTCTGAGCTGCCTGGCAACAGGCACACAGGACCGGGCTGGGGTGCACAGCACAAGACAACACTGGAGGGATCTGCTGCTTGTGGGACCAGTCCCCATCCCTCCTCCTCCCCCCTGCCCTGCAGCAGGAAGCAGCTGTGGGCTTTCCCTCATCCCAGGGCCCCCAGATCCCTGTCAAGGGCTGACACAAAGACAAGAGGCTGCAGAGAGGTGAGGCGGAGGACAGGGAAGGCTGGAGCGGCTCCTGTGAGCCTGCACCTCCTGCCACGGGGCAGGCGCACCACGGTCCCCTTCACCTTGAACCATCTTCGGTGTCCACTACACACAACTAACCGCAGTGCCCACATGCCGCTCGTCAGGAGGACACCCCCAGGGAGGAACGTGGCTGCAAGCCCAACCATGGGCTTTTGTTATTTGCTTAGTGCGGGGGTGATGTTTTCTGGAAAATAGTTGCTGTTCCCTTTCGCTAGCTGAGGTGTGCATTGCCCAAAAGCATGTGACAGTGACAGAGCTACTCAGGACAGCTGCCCCCGGCTGCCCCCGCTGCAGCAGGGCTGACGGCCAGCCAGGGGCCACAGCATGAGGCGGGTGGCATTGGCATGTCCCCATCACTGCCCCATCACTGCCCGAGCAGCTGGCCTGCAAACCAGCTTCCCCTGGCTTGCCGAATTGCTTGGGACAGGAGGGGGACAATTCCACGGGAACCAGTTGCTAAAGCAGGACCAACTAACCCAGTTACTCCATCCTGGGGGACTGCAGATTTCCTACCTGACACCACATGCAGGCTTCCCGCTGGAAAGAGTGACCGTTCGAGCAGGAGGCAATCATTAACCGGGGCTACAGGAAATAGGGTGCAGGCCTCCTTAATGAAACACATCTCCGTGTGCTCACTGCAATAATTACAGGAATGGAAAAAGAAATCCCAGTAACTCTTTATAAAGAAAGATGTGAGGAAAGGACTGCTTTTTTAAAACCCTCTCCTTATGCAATTTTCCATAGTAATATGAAAATTAAAATGTAAAGCCTGTTGCAATAATATTGATACAGAAAAAAACAAGTCAGTGCCATGACACACTGAATATGCTGTGGCCCATCCCCAAGGACACAGCCACTCAGTCAAGGAATACTTTGTTTAAAACAAACACAGTATGAAAAAATAACCATGTAAGCTAAGGTCTGGCGACAATACAGCTTCTGAAGCTCTCTGTTGTTATTATTAACCTAATTTGAATAATTACCTTCTACTGACAAGAATTTCTTAATTGACACAGGTCTGCAATCTGTAAACGGCTTGTTCAAAAAAAAAAAAAATAATCTGCAGAGCCGCATTTTTGTGCTGGGTTCTGCAAAGTCCTGTGCTGACATCAAGTGGTGGCATATTTTTCATGCTGAAGGGAGCCAGACTTGCCATACTGCACATGCACGGGGCGATATTCCTTATCACAGGAAGGTAAAGGCAAGTAGAGAGGGGCGGCAGGGGGCTACGGTGGCAGCCTCACTGCCAGGCGCTCCCGTGGGGATGGTGGGCCAGAGGAGTATGGAAAAGCAACGCAGTGGCCACTGTGCAAGATGAGGAGAGCGAGGTGGGCCTCCCCAGTGACTCCTGGGCACACAAGGTGCTGGCTGAGCCCCCCAGCACCCACCAGATGAGACCACTGGCAGCAACCCCTCCCTCCTTCCCCCTGCCAAGAAACCCTCGGCTGGGACAAGTATGGTGGGGTTTGGTGGCCTCAGAGGACTGAGGAGAGCATGGAGAACTAATTTACTAAAGAAAGCTCGGCACAGAGTTAACCAAAGAGGATGGGAGGCTGTATTAATTAGTTTTGCAGAAATATCAAGGAGGGGAAAACAAATATGTAAGGTTATGAACTGGCTGTGAATAAAATCAAGCTTGATATTAGAAGGCTTGTAACTCTGATTGAACTTCTGGAACAACATCCTGGCAGAGATTGTGCAGGAAAAACCTCCCACAATGCAGTTTTAATGCTGAGGTTAATTATTTGCTGAAGGCATTAGGGTCTGTGCTGTGAGCTGCAACATCAGCCCTGGGCCGGGAGGGACTGGCCTTGGTGAGGCATGTGGTCTGCTTCAGCCCTGCTCATCTACCTCGCTACTCACTGAAGCTGGTTTTAAAAACTGGAGGTGATGTAAAGTGAAGTTTTATTTGGGGATTTACCCATGAATGCTCAGATCAAATACACTTTGTTACAAGAACTGCATACTCAAATAACAGCTAGGAATTTATGACATGAAAACACAGAATGATCTCTACGTTTCTAACTCAGCTACAACCTCTCACCGGTGGTTGCTCTGACTGTAGAAATGGTTTGCCACTCTTCCCAGGAGCCTACCTGTGCTGGGACCCAAACACGGCACTGTTGCCATGACCGAGCCCAGCACATGCATGTCAATGCTTGGATCCTTCTTCTCATCCTGGGCCAGGCAGGAGGGCTGCCCCAGCTGCTGTGTGCGTGGCACAGAAGCCCAGGGAGGTGATCCGGTCAGCTCACACCTCCTTTCACCTCCAGTGTGTCTGTATGACTGGGATCCTCAAATCAGGAAGAGTTTCCCACGCTTTCCTTCATGGCTGGGCAGTGCAAACCTAACAGTCAAAAAGAAAAATGCCATATCCGTTCAGATACATCCCTACGGGGAAATACCATGCTTGCTTGCTTGCTTGCTCCAAAAGCTGATGGGATTTGACCAGTGCAGCTAAGCCTTGGCAAGTATTTTGTGGGGACAGCGTATGAAAGAGCCACACCATCAAATCAATCCCCGTAGTCATCGTCCAGCCTGTGCTTTGATACGGTACAAAGAAATGTTCATTCTGTTCATCTCTCCCCATTTTGTGTTACAGTAAGGGAAGGCTGAGGGATGGGAGGAACACACATATCTTGGAGCAGCTTACAGCGGAGCTGGCAAAATTGCTCTGCCTTCAGCCAGAGCACTAAGCACCGGTAAGCAGGTTTTTTTGAGTTGTTTTTTTTCGTTTGTTTGTGAGGGTTTTTTTTCCCATGTGTTGACATTGAGGCCAGGCTTTGCCCTTGGAGGTTTTGTTTTCTCATGAGCAGCTGGACTTTAAACTTCAACATCTCTCATGTAGCCATTTCCCCCAAGAGCGGCAGGAATGCAGGCAGGCGGCCACTAAGCTCAGAGGGTAACAATGGCAAGGTGCTTTTGGACAATATTGTTTCTTCTCTCTGCCCTTTTCCTTCAGACAGAGCAGACAGGTATGGCCTTTGCTTTGTTGCGGCTTTAATTCTGATCTGTGCTACTGCTCTTCCAAACACGTCGGTACTTTTGTACCTTGTATCATGTTTACTTTGTAGCACAGGGTGATGCCACTGAAAACCGCCTGTTCCCTATTTTCCTTACATTTCTCGTGGGGGTAAAAACTGCAGTAGGTTACTAAGGCAATGTAATGTTGAATTACCATCATTTACACCTGGGTGATATTTTGTCTGTTCTTATCATTCTTAAAGAGTGCCCCAGATATTAAAGAGAATTTTGTTTTCTATTTCTAGCGGTTGCTGAAATAAAAGTAAGTCTTATGAAAGAGGCTGAGATGCATGCTTGTTATAGCTTGAAGAAATTTATGTTTCTGTATTAATCCTCCATGGTTGGTCAATATTAAGGAGGAGCTGGGCAAGGAAAAAAAAGATGGTGACCACTTAACAAGGTCAACACGCGCCTGGCAGCAGCAGAAGTGCACTGCCAGTTCTGCTGGGTGCGTCAGAAGCACTGCACAGCAGAAACGTGCATGGGGTGTCAGATAACTTTTTAAATTGCAAAACACTGAGGTTAAGCTTTTTTTTTTTTTTTTTTAAATATCACATGGAGGCTTGTTTCCTATCAGATATCCTTCAAAAGCATAACTAAGCATTCGTATGCAGTTTCAGAATAATTTTGTTATTGCTGCTGCTTTTTCCAATTCTAATATTATTATTTCAGCGTTTGTGCCTAGCAGTGCTGGGCCTCTGAACACAGTATAAAATACAAAAAAACTCCAGTCCTTGCCCCAGCAGGTTTCTTTCCCAAGCGGAAGAGAACTGGGAAATATGCGCTGACACACACAGCCACACACTACTTGATGTCAAAGGCAACAGGCTCCAGCATGGCACCGGCCATCCAGCCGGCAGGCAGTTTTTGTTGCAGGCATCATTGCAAAGAGGAGTTTTAAGATCTGATAGTTCTCAGGTCTTTGATCGCTCCTCCTCTTTACTTAAAAAGATTATGGTGTCTTCCATATAAAGGATGTTGTATGATATAGCCCTTGTAACTTTTTCGAGCCTTGCTGAGGGGTAGTGTAAGCGAGATTTGATTGAGAGCTCAGCCATGTCATGGTTTTGCTTCTCAGAAAAAAAAGCCCTGTGAAGTCAAACTGAAGGGCATCAGTTTGGATCCATCAGCACAAACTAATATAAACCATTTGCACTTCTGCTGATGACTCTGAAAGCCTCATGCAGTTTTATAAAATAGCCTTTGCCTTTATGATAACTCATTTCCCCTTTCCCTGGCCGTGCCATAGCAACGCTGTTCTGCGTGTCTGGTGCAGGAAAAAAAAAGCGTCAGGAAGGGCTTCAGATTCCCTCTGCTTGGGAGCAAGTCAGGCTCTCCCCAAAAGAAAAAGGTCACGACTCCTCAGCTGAGTTTGTACTCTTCAAGTAAGTTTAATGTGGCTGAAACTCTGAATCAGCCAAAAGATTTCTCTTCGTGATTAAAATTGGCTCTTTAATAAGACCTTTAAAAAGAATGGGGAAAAAAATGGTGAAAATATATAAGGAAATGAATCTAAGTACTGAGGTTAGCATTTTGTCATACAATGTTTCAGTGTTTATATCAGCTGATGATGCAAACAACGTTATCAAGAGACAGAGGCGTGCCAGTTCCCTACTTTTGGAGGAGGTTCTCCAAGGCAGCCTGGAGAGGGAATGCCTTGAAGAGAGATGTACACAAGAAGAAGCAAGAGAAGTATTTGAAAACGATGAAATGCTCGTAAGTATTTTGTTTTCTTGTGTGCATATTAAAAAATAAGGCCTTGGTCTTTTACTATCAAATTTAGCCCTGCAGCCTGCTTCTTTTGTTTGGGTTTCCCTCCATGTGAAATCTTTCCACCTCAGCAGGCAGAAAGCAGGTGTCTTCAGTGGTCAAAATGGAAATGCAGAGGTCAGCTCTGACACTTTTAAAGTCCCCTCCTGAAAATGATGTGTCCTGCGCCTTATGTTGTGAAAGTATATGGCTGTTGTCCCATCCTGACCACACACAGAAATTCAGCTTCAGCATCCCTTAGGGACCAGGAGGGCCAATGGGGAGTTGGGATGGAGGGAAGCACCAGCAAGTAATGGGACCTGTAGGAGAGGCTCACTTGGTCAGTGGCTGCAAGAGGCCCTCCTGACACGTACAGCCAGATGCTGTGCTTGTTAATGGGAATCTGACCAGAGATGGTGTTTGCAGGGAAAGCAGAGGAAACAGCCATCGGGCGGTCCCGGTGCTTTAGGGAAGGTTGGGGCTGGGGGGCAGGCAGGGGAGAACAGGGATTGGGGAGAGGTGTCGCCTCTGGGAAAGCAGCGGCAGAACCAGCTGCAGTACGCAGGGAAAAGTAGGGCACATGCTGCTGGTGACCAGTGTTTGTGACCTGCAGCTCCAGTCCGTGCTGTCCCCTCTGCCTCCAGCAGCACCTGCTGGGGGCCCAGTGGGACAGGATGGGATGGGGTCACTTCCCAGGCTGCGGCACACAGGAGAGACAATAGCCAGCCAGTTTTTCCAGGAAGCTAAAGGATTCAGCTGTTCCTCTTGTGCCTGTAAAGTGTTTCTTTTCCTTTCTAGCTTCTTAAGAAACAATAAAATAAGCAGGATGCAAACCCCCTCCCACCTCATTCAAATCTTGCTGGCAGGGCAGAATTTGTAGTTGTGCAACTGTGTCAATGTTAAACCATAGTATATATTATTTCATGTAATGCTTTTGTTTCACCAAAATAATTGTGGAAGATTATGTTATTTGAGAATTAAAATCTCGTTTCCCTTTTCTTTTTTTTAGAAAATGTTTTGGGATGCCTACTATGGTAAGCCAGCCTCTTGATTTCTCTCCTTCGTAGCAGTGTCACCCTGTGAACATTATGATTCAGTCCACTGCTGGTTTTCTGAGAGTTTTTAGCAGTTTGTCCTACAAGGAACACCCAGTTGCTATTTGTCATGTGTCTAGTAAAGCAGGAGGAAAACTGTTGATGTGAAAGCTTTAAAAAAGTAATAAACAGGAAAAAACACTAACTGCAAAGTGAATAAAAGTTGAAGGTGAGTAGATGTTATCATAGTAAATTGGCTGTGTCTTTTCCTGAACTTAAGGCTGTTCTGAAACAGCCTGGGACCTGAGAAAGTCTGCTTTGCTGATACAACAGGGCAGCACAGCATTACCAGTGAAACCTTCCAAATACAAACCTAGCATTTAAACCTGAGTGAGATAAATAGGTGTTAAAAGTTACTGGGCTGTCTGCAAACACTGGATGCTGGCACTGCATCATCCCTTGGCAGCTGTCAAGGCACGAAACAAATCTGTAAAAGCTGAGGGACTGATGTAACTAGATGCCTCCTGAACAAGGAGCCTGGGGCACCAGCTGATGGTGACTTTGCCTTATTCCCTCCTTTTCTGCATGCTTCCTCCTAAGATTTTCTGTTGGTTTATTTTTTTTTTTTACTTAGCTTTTATTAATTTCCAGTCTTAGTTTTAGACACTGGTTAAGGAGGTGGCAACACCAGTAGCTAGTATTAATTTTCTGCAGAAGCCACTAAAAAACTGAGTCCAGGGAACTGTTAAAAGAATCCCATGAGTGATAGAAATGTTATGAAGAATGATGCCAATATCTGGCCTTTGCTGTGTGTTTCATTATTTTTGTGAAGGTGGGATTAACTTCTCCTAACTTCAGTTATTGGATATTTGTACTAAGCATGTCGTGCAGGCTTCCTCTGTAGTCTATGAAGACAGAAGGGCAACCAGTTGAGAATGGTCCATCCAAACAACCTTAGCCACAATCAGAATGCGTTACTGGCTTCAGCCTCAGGGGTGGCTTCCTTGCAGTAATTAAAAGCCATTATGTCCTGTCTTCTTCCTACAGAACAACAGTGTGTGTTTCCTTCTTTGTGATACCTTTTCTAACATTTTGAAGAGTGTTGCCATACATCTCCATGGCTTCTTTCCCCCTCAGTAAACAAACCCATTTTTTCATCCTGTCTTGCAAAAATCTAATTTTCTAGACCTCTGGTATCCCTGTTACTTTCCTTCTGTAGTCCAGGATACAGTGGGTAAATCTGCATTGTGAATAAAAGAGGGCTGGGGAGAAAGGCTGAGCACCCACCTAACTGCTGGCTCACCTTTTGGCTCTGTTTTGTACTGCTCCACCTTGGTCTCTTCAAGTCAAAGCTGATACAGCAGCATCTTGCTCTAGCGTGGATGTACACTGTCAGGGCACTTGGCCGGAGGTCACAGCTGTCCCTGACCCTCTTTTATTAGAAGTATAAACTTAGCTATTGATAACCTCTCCTTAAACATCATTTTCCAAACGGTTTTGTGCATGTCTTATAGTAGTCTGTGTTTTCCTAGCTCACTTAACGACAATGTCACCTGAGAAATTTCTATTCTGTGATGTTCACTGATGCACCACTAGGTCCCGTATCCTATAATACAATTAGATTTAATTGGTTTGGATTATTTGATCTTGAAAAACGCATGTTCATTGTTACTTACCACCTTCTTATTTTGCTGGGTGCTTACAAAGGGTTTAATCATTCTAGTAGCTTTTCAGTAACAGGAATCCTGCTGTTTTCTCTATAATTCCTTGAATCTTCTCTTTCCTCCTTTAATAAAGCTAGGTGCTAGGTTTACTTCTTTCCCAGTCTTACAGAACCTCACCTGACCCCAGACATTTTACCTGTATCTGAGCATGCATTTCAGCGGCTTCAAACCACCTAACTTGCTTCAGGCTGTAGGTGTAGCCCTTCCCTAGCTCCAGCTACCCACCACGCTGCTGCTGCTACCTCACTCCTCAACTCTACCTGCTCAGCGATGCTGATGAAACCCCCCTAACTCACCCAAAAACCCTCCCAGGAAACCTAGATTGTGCTGGGCTACGCTGGTGGCATCTGACTGCAGGTGGGCTGAAGGTGGTAACCACTTTAAGCCAGTATTTTAGTACAGCTAACACTCAAAGATACACATGCCTATAGCTTGAGCAGATGCTGTTTGGTGGTTTGGTCCCTGTATGAGGCAGAGTTTTCACCTTTCTCTCCCCGAGATTAATTAAAGCAGCCCGCTGATTGACGTTAACCTCTCTGATAAAGTTTTAAATTTTAGACAGGTTGGAGAGCACGTCCCAGGTTAGCTTTTTCTGGCTTGCTCCCCGATCACTCATGTCTACAATAAGCAGTTATTTGGAGAACATTTCCACACTCTTTTGGAGTCTTTCCAGTGGGCAGCTTAAAGGGAAATTGGCAGCTCTGCCTGGTGCTTCTGTCACAGATAGAATGATGCACCTCACTCGTAAGAGAGAAGCAGCAATATGTTTATTGTTATAAAAAACAATGATTTAATAAAGTTGATAATAGATGTGACAGTTTAACAAGATTCGAGATGGCAAGGTACACTTGGTTATTTACTGCATAGAGGGCAGGGCCAGACAGTACTGTCAGGGAGACCCTCCTGTTGAGTCAGGGTTTCAGAAAGGACCACCTTGCTTTCTAAACTCCTTCTCAGAGAGGAGTCTAGGTGCGGCTGGATCCAGTTCTAGTCCCAGACTTGGTCAACTGTTTACATCTAAAGGATTATATGTGCGCAATCAATCCTTTATATCACTTAGCTAAGATTTCCAAGTTCAGCATGCCATTAGTCACTTACCGAGGATCTGCTGCGGCAAGGAATCTCTCAGCCTCGAGGAGGAACCTTGATCAGCGCCCTGACTCAAGGGGAGATCCTGGCGCGCAGCCCGCTGCCGTTCAGGAGAGCTCAAAGGGCTCTTGGGCTGTGCACTATTTATGGGGGTAAGATGATTGACCTATAGTCATATTTGCATATTGACCACAGAACCAGCATTGCTCAAGTTAGCCCTTGGCTATTGTGTTGTTATCTGTCTCCCCAAAACCACATTGAGCCCCGGATGCCACCATCATGACTACAAGCACCCATTATGACCACCATGGGTGGTTATCGCTTGGGCAGGGTTACAGGAGATAGAGAACAGGTGGTGCCTGGAGGGGGTGGAAGCACACCATCACAGCTTCACCTGTAGTGAGGCATCCTCTGGTTTCAACGTTCGGTTATCCAGAAAGACTAAGTCTGCTAGTGTCTGAGCTGCTGTATAATAATTACACAGATGTGTGAAAGACAGATTTCCCCCTAGTTTGATGTTGCTCACTGTATAAGTTTAATGCCAGGTTTTTTAATCCGTATATGCATATAATCATTTTTTATCCATATGCATATCAACCTAACATAGGAGACCTAAACCACCAGTCTCATATTACATTGGTAACAAGCGGGCTCTGCCTCTGAGGACCTCCCAGCATCCCTGCCAGGGGCTGTGGGAGCGCCTCTGGAAACAGATACTCGAGCTAAAATTACTCCTGAGGAGTACTTTGTTGAGATGCAGCCCATTTCCTCCCAAACCTTTTTGCAAAGCTTCTCCGAGTGGCTCGCATGCCGGGAAGAGGGCTGCGTAATTTGGGTCAGCAGTGGTGGTGACTCGTCCTGCATCATTTCTTCAGGTGGCAGGAGGTGCTCATCGAGCCCCTGCCAGCACAACGGCGTGTGTGAGGACAGCATTCGTGGCTACACCTGCACCTGTGCTGAGGGCTACGAGGGAGAGAACTGTGCTTTCGGTAAGGCATTGCCCCCTCTTCTGAGAAGCCCTACCTCCTCCTGTGGTAGGGGGTCCTCAGGAAACCATACACAGCTCTCCTATTACAGCCAGTTATCGTACTGTAGGTTAAAATACATAGTTCTTGGTAGAGCAGGGGTGATGTGTGCTGCTTGTCTACCAAAACGTTATGGCATTCCGATATTACACAGGCTGCCTCTTTCCCCTGAGCATCCCTTCCCTGGGGACTCAGCAAAAGGGCTGAAGCAAGTCCCCCTCATGGGTGGGCTCCAAAGGCAGCCCTGCCTGCTGCCACCAACATTTGCCGGCTGCTTGTCCTGCTGCTGTCCCAGGCAGCACATGGCCTGAAGAACCAGAGCTGGGGTGCTGGGTTGGCTTCCCAGCCACCCACGTGTCTCCGAGGCCAAACGCACCCATGAGACAGTCCCTCAGGACACAGGGACTCCAGAAAACAAACCATTTTCAGTGGAAGTGTAAAAGGCAGAAAGCAAAATGGATGCTTTCTGGCACGTACGACACCCTGGGCCAGATCCTACATTTTTACATCTGCCGGGTTTTACTTTCCAGCCCTTACATCAGTATTTCTGCTGGCTCGAAGGTCCCCCGGGGTGGGAGACGCCCTGGCTGCCGCAAGGCAGGGTCATTCTCCATATAAAGGGGTGTGACTGTGACCAGCATCTTGGGGAGCACAGAAGGTGACACAGCTTGGACCAGTGCTGGGAACTGGATCTGCTCAGCAGGAGCCTCAGAGAGGCACGTTATGTGAGGTTTTTTGCTACTTCTCCACCTGTGAGCTAGATCCACCATCAAATGGCGGTTCCTCCCCTTGCTTTGTGCTGAAGCTATAGTGTTTACTCAGCTACAGAAAGTTGACTGAGCATGTTTCAAAGGTGATTAATATTCCCTTTCTTTTTTTCTTGTCTTTGGCAGCTGTTAATTTTAAGTTTCTTAGCACAAGCGTGAGAAATAAGAGCTATGCATTTGTTTTTGCTGAAAAACAGAAAACTTTAGCTGCATTCTTCCTCCAGCAATACCTACCACCTTAACATGCGCAACAGTTCCCCCCCGCTGCAGATACTTAGTGTTTTGTTCAAGAGAGCAGAAAGAAAACCCATGGCATCCTTCCAGGTGAACCCACGTTTGGAGTAATTTGACCCTTGGCTAATGCTCCCCAAAACTGAAGAGGTGCAGACAGTCTGGTGCAGGGAGGTGCTGGGTGGGCACAGTTTGCAACGAGTCTGTGGATGCTGCAGAGACTCAGCTGTCTCCAATTTCTGCTTAAAAAGGGGAAAAACAACATGGTGGGCAATAATACCAAGCCAGAGTCCCTACCCACCTCCACACAAAGCAAGTAAAAATAAAATGCTTAGTAAAGAGGACTCAAGCTATGCTAGAAAACTCCAGCTGAACTGTTCCCAATGCTTTTCGTCCACTTTAGCTAAAAATGAATGTCGCCACCAAGCAAAGGAAGGATGTCACCACTTCTGCTACCCAGGAAGTAATTCCTACCATTGCTCCTGTGCTGATGGCTACGAGCTTGGGAAGGACAAAAAACAGTGCATCGCGTTAGGTAGGTGTGAGCATGGAAGTACAAGGGGCACATGCTCAGTGCTGGAGTGGGCAGGACACCATCTGACATCCAGGTGCGATCAGCCCGCTTGGAGACTCAAGCAATGAGGATATTACTGACCCTCCAAACTGGGCATAAAAAGGAGGAATCTAGGGACCACCACCCAAGCTGCCAGAGCAGCGGTAAAGGAAGCAATATTTGAACTGAACATTTAAACATGGGTCTGCAGAGAGGACTTGCATCATCCTACATATCACTCACTGGGTCAGGTTTTCCACTCCTATGCTTGGTAAAAGAGTAACTCTGCTGAAGACCTGTCTGTTTGGGAATGAGGTTAAATTGATCCTGATCAGGTGTTTGATGGTCTGATAAATGAAGGGCAACATTTGATGTCACATTAATTAGTTTGAAACAATAGCCCTCTTCATTTTTCCAATGTCATCCTAGGTATCTCAATCTCATCCCCTTATAAACTAGGTCTACTAAAACCACAGTAGTGTACTTAGGCTCTTGTCTATATTAGCAAGCAGGGCAGCCAAATAGGAGTTGAGCTGTAAAACCACAGTTTTGGTGATGAAGGCTTGATGTCCACACTTAATGCACATTTCAGATGGGCTTTACTTCAGACTAGCTCTAGTTTAGTCCTGTGGACTAAGCACCCGTTAGCTATGAGAGTACATTAAGTGTGCTCCTGGAGGTTGTCTTCTGGTTTAGCTTCACCTAAACAGAATCCAGTTTGCATGACCCAAGACTATGCCACAAGGTGAACCGAAAGTGTGCAATTCGGATACAGGATACAAAGATGAGGAAGCAAGCTGTGCTGATGGCTGGCTGGACAGGAAGCCTCATTTCATTACAGACACAGCAAAATCTGGTCACCACAAGCCTAAGCAATGACCCAAAACGTTCAGCGCCATCACTAAGCTATTAGACTACAGATGTCAAGGAAATTATTTCAATTCTCACCAGTTGAGAAATTTTCCTTCTCCTTTTTCTTGCTGCAAAAACAAAACCCCAAAGTCAAGGCGGAAGCAATAAGATATTTGCAGGTAGTAATTGTCTTGAAATGATACAGCAAGAGGTTTTGATTTTTTTTTTTTTTAATTCATATGCTAGATCAATGTGCATGTGGCAGACTTCAAGACAGTGATAATCTGATAAGCAAAACCAGGAAGAAGCGCGATGAGCGATTTCCTTGGCAGGTATTTCTTGCAATTCATGACACCCATCACTCAACCTCACGTGGACAGTGCTATCTATTGTCTTTTTGCATTTTCTTAGGTCCTGCTGCTAAACTCAGAAGGGAAGGGCTTCTGTGGAGGCGTGCTGCTAAAAAGTAACTTCGTACTGACTACAGCAGAGTGCGCCCTTCTGCACAGCCATTTTGAAATCAGGGTTGGTGCTGGTAGGTGATCAAACACATTTTCTCTTGTTGCATCACATTTTAGTATTGACAAGCTAGTTAAAAAAAAAAAAAATCTTACTAAAATTTTGCTGCATAAAAATATCGTTAAAGGAAACAAATCTGCCGTTATCTCATTTAAGCATCTCAGTGAAGTACCTTGAGCTAGAACTACAGCTGCCTACAAGTCTACTCCCTACAAGCCAAGCAGAGAGAAAACTGCCTCTTGAATGCATTTCAGAACTCAGCATCCAGGGATAAGCTAAACCAGGTGGATTTAGAGGTGGCTTTTGTTTCATGCCAAAATTCACTTCTTTTGTTGGGTGTTTGTCCTTCCCTCTGAAATTATGCATGCTTCTACACAGCATTAAAAAGCTGTCAATATATCGTAACTAGTTTACCCGTACTGCAGCATTTCCAAGAAAGAGCGCCTTTAGTTTCTCTACTGCACGCATTTCTCATCATGACTAGGCAGCTGTTGGCTAGTTTGCATGCAGTTTTCGGGTCTCTGATAAATTATTCCTAAAAGCAGTGAAATGTCATTTCTTCACAGGGCCTAATGGAACAAGCGGAACTGAGAAGACAATGCAAGTTAGTCAGAAACACATACACATCCGGTACGATGAAGACACTGCTGAGAACAACATTGCATTACTACAACTCCAAGAGCATGTTGAGTGCAACAACCACCAGCGTCCTGTCTGCACCCCTGAAAGAGACTTTGCAGAACACATTTTAATTCCAAAATTGGCTGGTACAGTCGGTGGCTGGAGAATGGAAGGTGATGAACTTCAAGGTGATGAGTTGCAGGTTTCATACCTTCCTGCTGAGGACTGCAAACAAATCCTCAACATAAGCCTCACAAACAGGCATTTTTGTGGACACCTCCAGGAGGCCATAGACAAACCACTGGCTGGAGGAAGCTTTTTAGCTACCGAATATAAGGGCACTTGGTTTCTGACTGGTATCCTGGGATCTTGGCCACTAGAAGACACTGACTGGGAAACATTTCTATTCACTAACACCGCAAGGTATATGATATGGTTCAAACAAAAAATGAAGTAAGACACAAACACAACCAACTTTCCACCACCAAACCCCTACATTGGATGCCGCCAGTACACCCATTTGACTCTCTATCATGACTTGCAGCAAGGAAGTTGCAACGATGATATGTACGTAACTCCAATTCGTAAAGAAAAGCCCCTTTGTGTCCTTCTGCTGACACACAGTACTGTGAAAGTCATGATGCAGTATATCTAGTTATTTTACTAAAAACTGACTGAAGTTTCCCAGAACTGTTCATCCTAAAACTCAAAACGTTTATGTTTTTCTGGGATTTCAAATGTTGCTAGAAGGAAATGAGTCTTTTTAATTCTTGTTACCCTGAGGTTTGATTCAGCAAATTCATATTCTTGTTTCAGCACCCATACAAGTAAAACTTAGGAAGACCAGGGGAATCCCAAGCCTTTAAATGCCTATGTTTATGTAGGACTTGACACTCTCTCATCACATGAAAAACGCTTCCCCTCATACACGGTACCTGTGTTTTCCCTTACGAGTCATGTCCACATCAGTTAGTGGGTAAAATAAAAGCCAACTCTCAAAGAGGGGAAAAAAATGTTTTATTTTCTTTAAAAATAATAAAAAAACTCCGAAATTACCATCCCGTCACTATGGGCAAAGTTATGTTGTACCAGCCCCAAACAATCAAACAAAACCCCCAAGGTAGTAACACTTAGAATAATGAATCCAGTGGCAGTGTGTTCCCCGGAAGCAGAATAAAAGAGTATGGATAAGTTACTTAAATAAGCTTTTGTTCATCATAACAAAAATGAAACAACGTATTACCAGAATTAAAAAACCCAAATCTATCTGTGGGCACCTACAGACAAAAATCCCACATTTACTTGACCCGTAAGTATCACTGACACAGTAAAGCTTTTGGTGTCAAGCACTTCTCTAGTTTTAGAGAAGGCTTGAAGAGAGTATTTAATACCAGCAAGATTATTGAAGAGACTTTAAAAAATGGAAACCATGAAAGAAAACATCGTTTCCACTCTGAAGAATGGATTAACACAAGTAACAAAGGATGATACTTCTCCTCTCTGAAAGATAAATGCAGAAATAGTAACACAAAGTACTTTATAAAAGCTTTTAAATACTTCGGAAGCAATTTGGAATGCTTTGCTTTATTTCGTCATGAAATACTTTGAATGATCTAGAAAGCCTGCGGAAACTGTCATTGAAAAGTTAGCATTTCATTCCAATGCACTTTGTAACACTGGCAGCCTTGGTCATTCTGGGAAAGGAGCCACAAACAGTTCCTGGTATTCCAGTCCTGGACATGAACCAGGTCATTTACAGTGTTCTCGGGGTGATTAGGAGCAGCCCCACTGGGCAAGCTGAGTATCTGAAAAGTACTTGCATGGACAAGACACAATACTCAACACACTGTTGACAGCGGAGGAAACGGGTTCTGCTTACTGACCACAAGCTTTTGATGCTGATGAGATATATAGCCTTTAATGTGACCCTGGCAAAAGGAGAAAAAGACAGCGTTAGGACTGGAAGCTGGTAAGACAATGCCTACAACCTCAGCTCTGTGTTCAGACTACATGAAGCAAAGCTGTGTGTGTATACTCAATCACCACTGCACTACTAATATAATCTATAAGGATCCAGTTTACCTAAGTGGGTCAATTCACAGAGTAAGCAGGAAGTTGGAACCATAACCATGCCTGTGTACTAACGGGTGCTGTCAGACGGAGAGCCTGTTGCCAGGGCCCCACCTACTGGTCTCCTTACATTTCCTTGAGGAGACAGAGCTCTACAGAAGTGTTTCTAAATTTACTCTTGCTCACCTTAAAATGAGGATTTTAATTAATCACTATTACAAACCTAACAAACTAAATGACATAGTACTTCCTTTTCAGACATATAGTGCTGTAACACTGAAAGAAACCTCCCAGTCATCTAATCCCACCCTCTGTTACTCCAAGAGCACACCAAATAATGTTTCAGAAACAGAGAAGCAGTTCATTTTCTTGTTGACACTGCAATGCTGCTCCAAACTCTCCAATTTATTAGAAATCTCTTGATTTCAAGCCTTTATCTGTTCATGAGTAGTTGAGATGGATTTAGAGTAAAAGACAAAATGTGAAATAAAACCAAAGAAACATGGTTTTATTTTTTTTGAATGTTAGAATGTCAAGAGTCTCCTACTTCAAATGCAGAAGAACAAATCCCTTTTGGTCTCAGTTACAACATCTGTATTTTTAAATCACTATTTATGCATATATAGAAATGTCAGTACTGGATTTGTAATGTAAAAGCTAACTTCAGTTTTAACTGATTCCTGCAAAAGAGGCAGGAACTAGAGGAAGCCCTCAGGGCAAATGAAAACATTTCACTTTGGATACAAGTGAATAAACTTTTTTTACACAAGAAAAACTTGTGATTACTGATATGTGTTTTGTAGTAAACTTTTATTCTTTACCTAATATTTCTTACTGTCTTAAGTCTGGAATGACCAAACAACAAGTGGTCAGCACGTACCATATATATAAGGTTAGCTAAAATGCACTGGACTTCATCAATATCAACATCGTCTACTTGCATGAATTTCAGGGCAAACAGAAAGGCATCTAGAGAGAGCTGATGAGTTTTGAGTAGTAAATATCTGAAAGAAACAACAGAAAAAAAAAAATGTGTTCTTGCAAAACAATCACTTAAACATTCTGGATCTTAGAAAAATAGCATTTCTACAATAAATTCACTTTAAGAGGAATTCAGTGCTCTCAGAGAGACCTAAGGAGGATATATGTTACTACCTCAGTCCTAGGTGAAACCACGTTAAATCTGCTTTTGCAAACACGTAGTTTTTGTTATACTTACACTTTCTTAAAGAGATTTCTGTATGTGATGATTTTCAGCTTCTCAAGGATAAGAAAGATTCCACATCGAATAAAGAAGGTCTCATGCTTTGTCAGAGCATCGTTCAGTAAGAGAAGATTGCCTTCACTATGAGGATGAAGAAATGAAAACATGAGGAGGTCTCACCCAAATGAGAAAAGAAACTGTTTGACTTGGTAGGAATATCCCTCCCTTGCCTTCCTCAATCATCCCAAATAAATACCTTTTACTTAATACTTTTTGAACGAACACACAACGCAATACAATAATCATCATACCTCACAGCCTTTGTTACTTCAGCAAACTGCATAAGGTCATACTTTTTTAAGAGCTGAACTGTTGGCATATGGCCCTGAAAAATAAACAGTTTCCAAGTTTTCCAGGATAAAGTCAAATGCATTTCAAATGTAATCTAGTAAGCTATCAAAGCATTTGTTAGAGGAAAAGACAAATGTTTAACCGCTTTTTTTTGTTACAGAACAAGAGGTGAATAAAGATATTTGTAAGACAACCCCCTTACCCCCACCAAACACCTTGTAGCTCAACTCACAATAACTACCTATTTATCATGGTTTAGCGAGTCTTAATATTTCTTAAGGTTGGGGTACAGTTACCAAACATTTAAAATCACGATCCTGTGACATGAGGCCTAGGCAGATTGAAATTTTATGTCATGGCTGGCTGATCTAATCTGCAAACAGAAGAACTGTAGGAATTCCAAGCATTACTAATAATACAAGCAGTGCTTCAGCACTGTCAAGTGCTAGCTTAGTCTGTACCAGATTTTTTTTCTTTATTATGCTTCTGTGCAGAAATTTTAAAAAATAAAAAAACCAAAACAACAAAAAAAAAAAAAAAAGAGAGAGAAAGTTTAAATTTAAAGAAACAAAATCAATTCTAATTCCTAGATCAGGTAAGACTGAACCACCTACACTATCAAAAAGAAACTTTTTTTTTTTTCACCCCTGCACAGCAGAGATCAGATTGCATGTTGACTTGGGTCAGACTTTAAATTTAGTTACCATCATGCTATGCTATTGGTAACTCCTTTCCTGGTTGGAGGATTAGCTGAGAGCAGAACTCAGCTGCCTGTTTACTGAGAGCTGCTAGGAATAAAAAAAACCCACAACAACATTCAAGCTATTTTAGTACAGTTCAACATTAGTGTTAATGATTGGGTTCTGATTAAAAAAAGCAACTGTAAAAACAATGACCTTTATCTGGTTTCTTTAGTGCCTCTTGTAGACTGGACCTGTTCCAGAAAAGCCACGGTAATTCTAGGCACTAACGGACCCACCAGTTTAAGGCACCCAGTCAGGAGTGGGACAAACTTTTTAAGAAGACTGTTAGTTTTCCTTTATCAACCCTACCATTGATTGATCTGAAAACAACCAGCAAGAAAGTCAATAAACAAAAAATGAAAACCAGAAGCCAATTATCATACCCATTATGCTTCCCCTTTACCCACTTGACATTGCAAGGGACTGGAAAGGGAGCACTGAATGGAAAAGGGAGGATGGTCATGAACAGGTTGAGGCAAAGGTGGAAGATAGCAACTCACAGAAGCAGGTGGTAACAACATTCTCCATGGGTAACTCTGGTAAAAGGGCCAGGAAAAAGAAACTCTAAAATCTAGTTCTTTTCCCCTCAGTTACACTGAATTAATTGTTAGCGTAATCCCACTAGCTCAGGGATACACAAAGGCCAGCACAGCACCTGGGAAAGGACAGGAACAAGAAGCAGAGATGTGCTGAATTCTTTTAATAGAAAGATGAAATGACCAGTCACCAGTCTTCACTGATTTGTTCAAAACCAAAATGCTCTACTTCATGACCCTTCTGATAGGCCTCGAATGAGCAGATGTACAAGGTGCAAATAGAAAACCCAAAGATAGGAATCCTTTCTCTCCGGTGACAAACCCCTCTCAAAAGTCTTCTACCATCTGTTTGCACATCCTCCTTCCCTTCACCAGGTGAAAGAAGCAGACAGATTTGTACTAGTGAATCCACACATTCCCTGGCCCATCTGTGCAGTTGATCACCAGACAGGCACTTTGCTACACAACATAAGTTAAACTGTTAAGTGCTTCTCCAAAGAGCTCAGAGTTATCTTTATTAGAGATTAACCTCAGGTTGCACCTTTAGGAGGGGTAGGAGGAACGTAAGGGGAAAGGAGGGTTGGGTTTTTGTTTGGTGGGGTTTTTTTTCCCCCCTTTCTCCTTTCTTGTGTTGCTATGACAATTCAACAGTTTTTGTCCTCACAGAACAAAGTGTGCATATGCTGACTCCTATGGTGGTGAGGCACAGATAGTCTCTGAATTCCAATAAGGGAAAAATAAGAACCATACTGAGCATCAGTTTCATTATCTGCCCCCAAAAAATAATTTGGAAGAGTTAAGATCTACTCACCAACAACATTTTCACTGGCAGCAGGTAGATCAAAATCATTCTTTTGTTCTTCTGGCTTGAGCGGTGACAGTGCTCAAAAGCAAATGACAGATACTCTTCAGCTGCAGACACAAATAAAAGTGCTAGTAACATGACTGAACAACAAAAGTGGATTAAAACTGTAACCCAAATTCTGTGCTCAATGTCCATCTCTAGCTTGTACATGTGATATTTGAAATTATATAAAAAAGAATCACACCAATCAAAATACATTAAGAAAAATGCTGTGAGAATTACTGGAAAGTTACACAAAATACAAAGTATTACCAGAAAAATAAGTCCTCCTTCAGAAGGTCAAAGAAAACTCGTCAAGGTCTAGATGTCAGAGGTAAGTTACAAGCGATATTGGAATTTTCAGCTCATTTCAGTAACATTATTGTGTTACTACTACAGGAGGGGAGAATCTCAAGAAGCACTGATGAAACAGAACTCTATTTTCTAAATTCACAGATTAGGTTCTTCAATGGATGTAAGCTGCATGCGATGCACACATCTGCTGAGCTGCGGAAATGTGCCAGTGAGATCACACAACATGACAACATGAAAATCTTTCATCAGTTTTCACCGAGAGAGAAAAATTACAAGCCTGGCAGGCAGAAGACACTGTTTAGAGTAACAAAACTGGCTCCAGAATAGATTTTGGTCAGGGACTTCAGTTAGCAATGAAAGTTGCACACCTTAGCTCTAGAAACATTTCTATTAGTGAGTAAGAAATCTCAGAAATGCAGTTTCTACATCTTCCAAAAATCAATGCCCTGAGAAACTAATTCTACAGTACAGTTTGCTGAAGATTTCCTACATGGCATAGAGCAACTTGAAGAGGACAAAAGAGTCACAAAGCTTCCTTTGTGAAACCTTTTACAAACCTATTCTTTTGGAAGCTCATACATTTCATTATGCATACACACAATACGTAAGATTACGAAGAACTTCACTGACACAGATACTTTAAAACTGGGCATACACTACAATTAGAAGTATCGTGTAATCTCATCTCTGATCTGACTCAGCCTGTGGGCCTTGGATCAATGCAAACACAACTACAACTTCTACACAGATTTTGAGTCACACACACACACACGACATCAGCCAGATTTCACACCAAGCAGCAAGACTTTAAATCTCTTATTGGCGTACAGTACCTTGCTTAAAGTCACTGTCAAACATGGCTTTGCGTCCAACATAATATCTGTATGTAACTCGCTGTGCCATACTATACTCGTCCTTCAGATTTGAGCTGTCAATTGCTCTAATTAAGGGCTTACATAGATGGAGCTTGTTGATCTGTAAAAAGAAATTAATTGCATTTTACCCAGAGAGTGTCGATACATCATATCATATAAAAAAGGGTGGGTTTGACTTAGAATATGAAATACGAAACACAGCTCACCAGACTGGAACCCTACCTTAAAATAAATTTTAAACAGCTGATTCACGAGAAACAACATTCCCCACTTTTTGGAATCTTCAATGCCTGCTCGACTGTCATAAAAAAAAGAAAAAAATAAAAAACCTACTAGTACCAAAAGTTGTAAGAAAATAACGTTTTTATCCTTATGGTAAATTTGCTCCATAGATATTTTATGGATTTTTAGGGTAAAAATAGGTATCTGTAAATAAAAGTCAAGGCCAAACAGAACATGTGTTCCCATCTTAAATTTTAAACAGCTCTGCTACATTTCTTCTCAACATAATGAAAAGATGTCATGCAAAATATTAATCATCGGCATCAGGGTCCTTACTCCAGTCTACAGGTAACACATACACTAGCATAGCAGTTCCTTACAATAGTCAAAGTGAAAGAGAGATGGAAAAAAACCCCAACGTTTTCTCCACTTTGGAAGTGTTAAAATTGCTAAGACTGAAAACCAGAGAGTCACCTCTTTTCCACTTAATCATAATGAAGCAAAGTTCACAGCTAAACAGGGCACAAAAGTGTTAATAATCTCAGGGCACAAAAGTGTTAATGATCTTTCCTGAGAAACAGGGACATAATCAGTCCCTCCCAACATCATCTGCTAGGAATGTTAAACCTGAAGGGAGGCCTCTCCAGCTGTAATAGTCAAGAGAGAACAGACTATAAATGAGAGGAAGCAAGCCTTAGAAGTGTTTGTTCTTACCTAGATATGGTCTTAGTAAGCGGAAAAAATCTTACGTAAAGTTCATTAAGTTCTTAACAATTTAATAGTGCAAGTTCTATAGAGGATTTTTCACTTACGTGTCACTGGCACAGACTCGAAAACAGCTCATCAGCAGTTCTGCTGCTTTTTCCAACATGTCGCCAACTTTGCTTTTCCCTTTCTTCACTAGCTGTTGATCTGCCTATCGTTACACAGCAAGAAACAATGTGTAATTCTACATCCTGCTTCGCTGGGTTGTAAACAGTCTAGTTCTTTAATACAGCATTTTATAAAATCTTATAGCAATAGATTTGCCATGCCTGCTGTCCCCCAAATCTAGAAGGTAGTCAAGCTCACAGAATAAAAGAAAACACTCAGAGAGGCTCCTGAACATGTACCAAACCTAATGCACAGGAGGACAGTCCTTTGAAAATAGCACTGACCACTATTTCCTTTAGCGCCACTAAGCTTAACGCAGCTCCTAGAAACCTAAATTCAGGATCATCTGATAGCTGAATTGGAGCATTAACACTTCAACTCAAGTTTTCAAAGACCAAGAGTCTGGCAAAAAAATGTCTTTTGAACAAAAGCAAACTAAAATGATTCCCCAGTTACGGAGTTTGAGTTTTAGAATTTATAATTAAGCTTCTCTCCACAGCCAAGAGGGCTAGATTTTATTTTCAAACCATATTCACCATTTTCTAGTAGTAACACACACTGCTAGGACCCAGGATTTTCAGAAGAAATGGAAAACATATGTTACAGCGGCAAGAGAAAAAAATAAACAGTTGCCAACATATGGGAAAGATCCATGCAGTGATTAATGCAGAACTTAAACAACAAAGAGTCGGGGGAAAAAAAACCTGTGGATAGATATTTACTATGTACTTTCCAAAAAGTTATATTATAAGGCTTGCATTCTCAATAGCTGACACATAAGGAAGTGAAATGGACATGCATCCTTTGCTGCAGAAGTCTTCTCTGTATCCAGATCCTTTGAGTATACTAACGTTAGAAGACAGAGTTCAAACGCTTCCAGCATGACTGATCCCACTTTCCCCTTTCTCACGCATCTCGAACATATGAATTTGCCTCCTTCAGACTGAGAATCCAGACTTGTTACAGAGCAGGCACACACGCACAAAAAGTATTCTCTGTGCAAGCATGCCAAATGTGTTGTTTTGTGGGTGGATGGGCACAAAAAAGTGCTGAGGGGACAAACACTGAAAATACTGCATATTGTCAAACTCTAACTTAACTTGAACTCTACCTTCACCTCTTCAGGTAAAGTGACTAGGAGCAAGATCACAACCCTGCCACGTACCTCAGCCTAGGAGTTCCCATTAAATCCCTAAACAAGCTACTTCAGTTCACTAGCCTGAGAAAAATAATGTAAATTTGGGGGGTTTTTTTGCCTGTCAGCAGTCATATAGGCTCAGCAAGGGCTTTAATGAGCATCAAAAGCAGTATACACAGATGGAAGAGGGGAAAGGAGGCAGAAACTTCCCTCTCCAGATGTGGTTAAGTGATTAGATTAGCTCAGTTGCCTGGGATACCTCCACTCTTGTAAAGACTCCACCAAATCCCAAGGATAACACATGGAAACAGTGAGTTGTGCCACCATGCTACTCTATAAAGACAGTACTTAATCACTTCATATGCTCTAAGCAACTGCCGTGAGTTGCATGCAGGTCCTCAGAACCTCTCTAGTTCAAGCTGCAAATGGGATGTGGGCAGACTGAGCAATCTAGCTTTTCAATAGGACTGGATTAATTTAGTGTATCAACAAAACCCTAAACAAGGAGTTAAACGGTACTGAGCAAAATTAGGCTATGTAATAAAGTCTAAAATATTTCCACCATGGAAACTCCTAACAGATAAAAGTAATGACGCTGTTAATCAGATCTACTTACATTATTAGCAAAAATTCGAAGATCGAGGGCTACAGCATACATAATAGGTAAAGCCCTGGAAAAGTAAAGCAGTATACTTAGTATGTGCAAATCATGCAACAAGTAAGACAGGAGAAACAAGCTTTTTTTTTTTTTTTGCTTGTTGGTCATAAAACTAGAGGAGTATATATTAATCTTTAAATAAAGAAGGATGCACTTTTTAAAAGGAAAGTTCTTCAAGATCTCAGCATTTCAAAAATCCTACACTGGAGGAGGAATTAATTCAGAAACATTTTTTACAGTAGGTTTAATAAAATACCATCTCACCTTAAACAAATTCTTCATGTGTTTACTTATGGACCATTCTACAAAATTAAGCTTAGATGTTTAGTTTTCACATTTTTGGATCTAAAAAAACTCAAGCAGGCAGCAAAAACAATTAGGCTGCATTTAAGTATCACTGGGGATAAATAAAAATTACAGGTATAATTTTAGTTTGACTACTATGGTATTATACTAGTGAAAGATGAGTCTAGTTTCTAACAGCTCTCTATGATGTACTCACCAGTTTTCTTCTTTATGTGCCTGAAATGCTCGCAGGAAAGATGTATTGTATTTAGGAGAATTTAAAATGCTATTAAATGAAGCATATATATATATACATATATACACACAAAAAAAAGCAGTTGTATGGTACCACATATTACTACATGAAAGGGCAGAAGCCAGTAAAGCGGCAAGTAGATGAGGAGTCAGGATGCTAAGACACAGTAGGGAAGAATGCAAGCACAGCCACACACTCCTTGGTGTGGCAGTAGATCTGAGAAACACTGATCGCTTAGAGACAAGAGAGCGGCTTGCTTTATCAGTATCTTCCCCTCCAGCCAAGTACAAACTGGGAGGTATATTAATGATTTGAGGGTCTCCTATACTCTGCGAGAAATTAATTTTCTATTTTAGAGCCAAGTGACAGGTTCCTTCTCAGTTCGACAGAAAGTTGAAAGAAGAGCATATCTGGATTTCCTTGCTTAAGAACCTAAATAGCTGAAGAGTATTTGGAAGCAGACCACATTCTATTAGATTTGAAAAGGGGTAAAGAAAACTTATTCTACAGAAAGACACATAGTTAAACTGAAAACAATACACAAGATCTACGGAAAAGGATATTGAACGATAACTGTTTGGCATTTGTATGCTTCTATAAAGTCATGGTTTCCAACAGCGTAAGTACACCTGTCAAAGAAAAAGTGCATTAGTGCATCAAAAAATAGCACATACATAAGACAAATATTTCTTTTTGCCTCTTAACAGGCATAGAGCTTTACAGTTTATTTTAAAAAAAGACACAGAAATATGATTAGAAATGTTCCTAACAAAATCGCACAAGTATTTTAACACAGCTCTAAGCCTGATAATTGTAGAAAACTGATCTGAGAGATGAACAGGGATTTGTTTCTATAATATGTACAGTATCAGCTGTAATATGCTAATGCTTATGGAAACTGTCACCAAGATTAGCACAGCTAAAAAAATTCCAAGACTGCTGAAAGGAAACTAAAGACTGTGTTGATGCAGAAATTTTTTTAAATAAAAGCCTCACAGGATTACGAGGGTCCTAAAGCTGTCTTAAGAATACTTTTATGACTAAAATTCTCTTTTACAAATATTTATTTCCCCAACTTACTTCACCCTAAATTCTTGTGTAGCTAGTAAATGTCGAGCAAAGGGAACAGCAAGCACCGAAACCAAAGCTGTGTCAATGGCTATACGCAGATAACTGCCAGGTATATAAAGCAAACTTTATATGGAGAGGAAAAAGGTGGTCTTCAATTCCTGCAGTTCTAGCATTATTTATAAGAGTAATAAATACCAAGTTTTCAGATATAAGCCCTTTAAAATAATTAAGTAAACTCTGGGATATCCTTCACCATCCCTGCTGGATGCCTCACAATTGACTTTACATTCCTGGTCCATCTTTACCTTAAGTGGGCTGCAAACATTTCATCATATGGTGGTTCCAAAACCTGTTGACACTTCTCCTCTGGAGATGGAAGCTAATTATAGAATAAATTAATGAAACATTAAAGGAACATCCAATGCACCAGAAACAGAACATTATATGGACATTTTGTCATGGCAGTTTTATGCATACATACCTTTGCTATCTACCAGAATCTGAAGTTACATTAATAATCACATCCAGTGTCATGAATTGCTAGTGTGCATTCTGTCCCCACAACCTGATTAGAGCTAGCCTTAAATAAAAGCACCCGAAATGCATACAAGCACAAACATAGGACCCTTGCTACTCACTGGTTTTCTCTTTACAGTCAATTCCACTGTGCCACATTACTAATGTACACCTGGCCAGAAAGGACTGTATCTATCCAGAAAACAATTCAAATTGGAACACAAAAAAGCCATCCAGGAAAAAAAATGGGAATATATAATATCCTTGTAAGAAGAAAAGGGAAACAAACCTACAAGTGGATCCTGCTCTGGCCTGTAAAACAGATTTCTGAGGTTTATCCGCAATGGAAAGGAACCCATAGAGAGAGCTAGGAAAACTGAAAGCAAAACAAAAGAAAGGTCAAAAACAGATTCTCACCTGTAGCCTCGGGTTTGCAACATGCGGATGTTTAAATGATACCAATTCTGCGCAAAATTGTCCATCTCTGCTGTCAATGGCTTCTTGTACCTACCACAGAAAATAGGCACATTACAGAATAAAATCCAGCCACAGCCATACAACATATTTACATGACTACAGAAGCAACCTTCTTGTTACCACTCTCACCCACATCAACGCCAACCCAACCGTGAGTTTTTAAAGGTTTAAAACCGAATGAATCAATACTGTACTTTCAATACACCTGCTTTTCAAAAACACAGCAGGGAGAAGGTGGGGTGAACACTACTGTGGTTTTTATCTTATTTGTAGGATACAAGCAAAGCAGAGAATCTCCAAACAACTTACATGAGTTTAACATTGTAAGGGAACTGTTGTGAACCAGATTTGGTTAAGCTTTTTAAAATTCCAGTTGGACTTATGGGCATCAAACATATGTGTGAAGGCATAAACAATCTTTGTGTATCATTGTTTGCAATGCCACAGATGGAATTTGCATGTCATGAATCAGGACTTGCAAATATATTTCATATGAATTTAATATTTAATATGAAAAACTACTTCCAAAACACAAAATTAGCTTTCCCTTACTTGAAAAAAAACACTGCCAATCTCTGAAAGAGTTTAAACAGTTGATTTTCCCTCTTTTGCTGCTTCCTTTGCTAATTTAGTCTATGAGTTTTCACATTTGGTATGGGCTTGCCATATAGCAAAAACATATTTTTTTTTCCTATCAGGACACAAAAATATGACAAATAAAGCACAAGCAGTGGGAAAGGAACTTTTAAGAAGTAACATCTAAAACTACCTCCACAACTGAAGAAACTTCTAGCTTGATGTCACAATAAGCTGCTCAGACAGACTTTTTTTTTTTTACAAGGAGTTATCTTTAGCAGGAAGCAGAATTAAACCATTCTCCCACAGAATACATTTACAGCCTTGACAGGTTTCAAAAGTATTCTATACAAATGCTAGTCTAACATCAGACATTCCCTATTCCTAACGATAGCTATGTGTTTAATCCATCTGTCTTCATTTTTAACCCTTATGCATGCTGCTACCTTGTCACTTCCATACCCGTTGCTTTGGATTTCCACCCTCACCTAGTTAGCATCCATTCCATCAGTAAAGTGTCCCAGTTTGACACAGATCAAAATGTTTTTCCATAAAAGATAAGGTATTGGTGACAGATGTGCATAAACTTAAGAAAACACAAACAGTTTAAATGCACAGGCACAGTGTTTATGATAAGGAGGGTGGAGACAGAGGATCATGAGGACTGTCAACTGGAGAAGATGCTGGCTTTTCAGAGCAGATCACTGTCCTGAGAGAAATCAGCTGCTCCATTTTTGGCACTAAAACTCAGTTACTCTCTTTTTGTGCTCTTCACTGAATTGACTTGACTGATCTTGACTGAAGAGAGTAAGACGATAACAATGATGAAAATGTGATGGTTCAGAAAGAAACAGCAAGAGTGATCACACTAAAAGCTTGACACTGTGTCATGGTTTCAGCTGGGATGGAGTTAACTTTTTTACTAGCAGCTGGTATACTGCTGCATTTCGGATTTGCATTGGGAATAGTGTGATAGTGCACTGGTGTTTTTACTGTTTCTAAGCAGTCAAGGCCCTTTCTGCTCCTCGTACCGCCCTGCCAGCAAGTAGGCCAGGGGGGACAAGAAGCTGGGAGGAGACACAGCCGGGACAGCTGACCTCAACTGACCAAAGAAGTATTCCATGCCATATGACATCATGCTCAGTATATAAAGATGAGGGAGAAGAAGGAAGGGGGGCAACATTCAGAGTGATGGTGTTTGTCTTCCCAAGTAACTGTTATGCTCAGTGGAGCCCTGCTTTCCTAGAGACAGCTGAACACCTGCCTGCTGATGGTAAGCAGTGAACATATGTCTTGTTTTGCTCTGCCTGCGTGTGCAGCTTTTGCTCTACTCTCTTTATCTCAACCCATGAGTTTTACCTCACTTTTACTCTCCCGATTCTCTTCCCCATCCCAGCTAGGGGAGTGAGCGAGCGGTTGCATGGTCCTAATTGCAGAACATGGACAACAACACGGACAAACACAACACACTGAAAGTTCAGTCCAGTTGGTATCCTTGTCACCCTGTTCCTGTCTCTCCATCCTCCATGCTATACGTACTCTGTCTCTGCATTTCTCTACTTCTTAAATCCCTGTATTTCTTGAATCCCCGAGCTGTATTTGTTACTGCACGCATACACAATCCCACCACATTAGCTCTTATGCAAAAATGACATCACTATCCATTATATCAGTAATCATCACACTTTTCAGAAATTCCAGGTATACAACCTTGGCACACAGCTGATATACTTCATACAGACTTCAGAAATATTTTTCTTTACCACATCACACATTCCAGGTTGGTTTATTTCTTAAACAAGGTAACATATTTCCAGCAAAGAATAAAAAATCCACATATTCTAACGGTGCCCACAAATAAAAAAAACTTGCTTACTTGCTGCAAATACTGATTTATGGTGATGTGCGCCATTAAAACGTAAGTAGAAGAGGTAGAAGTCCCACACAAAACGCAGTTGCATCACATTCTGCAAAACGAACAGGCGTTTAAGAGAACAGCAAAGCGACAGCACCGCACACAGATCCCCTCTTCGCTCTCAGGAAACGCAGGATGACTCTACCCGGGCAGCAGCTGCCAGCGGAGAAGCCCTGGCCACCCAGGCCGCGAGGAGGGCGGAGGCCCTGGCAGCCCGCGGGAGCCGAAAGCGGAGGGCGGACGTTAGAAGAGGCGGGAGGGCGGGGGCGGGACGCCGCCCCGCTCGCACACGACGGCGCACAGAGACGCCGGCCCGCCCCTCCCCCGCACCCACAGCACGCTACCCGGCCGCCCCTCCACCCCTCGCCCCCGGCCCCATCGCAAGCCCA
>VYXH01008652.1:281004-327706 GCA_013397275.1 Burhinus bistriatus | reverse complement strand
GCCCGAGGGGGGAGGGGGGGCGCGCCGCTGTCACCCGCCCCGCCACCTTATCTGGGCGAGGGGAGGCTGCCGCCGGGCTGATAACCCTCCTCGCTGCCGTCACCATCCCGGTGTACGGGGTTGCGGGGACGCGCGTGGGGCTCCGTGCGCGGGGGCGGCGGGCGGAGCAGCGCAGCGATGGCTGGCGCCCCGTAGGAAGCGGGCAGAAAGCCACCTTAGTGTCAAAACTAATTACAGCCAGGCGAGGGGTTACCTTGCCACAAGTAACGCGGGGGTGAAACCCAGCAGCCCGGGTTTCGACGCCCTGGGTGCAGTCAGTTGCCCTCTCCTTGTGCCAGACTGAAGCGACCAAGCAACAACCTGGCTTGGCAGAACTTAGTGAAACAGGGTGAGAAAGATTGCTACAGGCTGCCCTTGGGCGGCTGCTTTTCAACTACCCGTGTCTTCCTTCACAGAAAGACCCAAATTACCAGATAATTATACTCAGGACACCTGGCAAAAACTTCATGAAGCGGTGGGAGCGATACAAAGTAGCATTTCTATTAAATACAACCTTGAAGAGCTCTACCAGGTAAGACGTGTAGGTTTTTCTGTTCAGTTTAACAGAAGGAAAATTGACTGCTTTGTGACTTTCACAGAGCTACACGTTTAACATAACACGTCTTGATTTGTTAAAAGCTGATTATATTTTTTGAACTGTTCGCTCTGTACTCTGTTTCTAGTCAGTTTGCAGTTTTATATATCAGCTCCTTGGAGAGCTACCAGGATCTGGGCCCATGAAAAAGCAGTTTATGTTGAGAGACGTGGAACGCTGTGTCTGGGCAGGGCTGAGATTCAAGTCTTGGTCTCTTCAATACAGTGCCTACCCAAGATGCTGAAAACAGGATGCTACTCTTGCTGGGTTATGCAGACACATATTTTACGATGATTTCTTTTTTGTACGTGCTATGGTCTCTTGTGAACAGTAACGTTGAAATATTTGTTATTATTAGGTAATAACAATTAGACTTCAACATCAATACCCTTTGGGGAATTAAAAAAGAATCTTGATTGAGCAGGCAACAAACTGTCAAGTTTACTTGTGTTTCAGATTACTGTTACCTTTTCATAACAATCAGGATCTTTTTTTTCGTTAAAATGGTGAAAAAGTATTTCTGGAACATCAGGACTACTGGAGCAGGGGCTAGGGGAGGGTAAAAGAGAGAAATACTCATGAGCCATTTCTTTCTACTTTCTCCATTTATATATGGTTTGGTTCTATATTATTTTAAATGCATGTGCTTTGAGGTATTTAACTGAAGTAGTAATTTTTTTCAGTGATAATGTTATAAAAAATTACTGATGCGCTAAGTTGTGCTACATAGCTCAAGTGATGAGTTTTCTGTGGGTGCAGGTGTTTGGTCTGCAGATGTGGATCTCATTGCCAGACCAGGACTTAAGACGTTGTTATGCTCACCTAAAATTTTCTAAATGTTCAGTTGAGGTAGGTTTGATGTTGTCTGCAAAGCACAGGCTGTGGAGGAGAAAGCCAGCAGTCCATATTGGGTCCATACTTAAGAAAATCAGGACGAATTTGAGAGCTGACTATACTTGTCTCTCTGATTAGTTAGGATATATAGTACATGGTTCTAAAATGGCTGATTATGTAAATGCATATTGACTTAATATAATTTATTCCTTTTAAATAGATAACTTGACTGTGATATATTCATCTATTAATACTTGCAGGTTTGCAGAGTTTGAATTACATAATACGTTTTATGGTTTTAAACTCAGCATTTGAAAAATCCTGCTTTTTCATGCCTAGCTAAAAAAAAAAAAAAACAACCCACAGATGCTTCGAGCGTTACCTAACTTGTTTTCAGAGGCTCAGAAATGAGATTATAGAAATATGGCTATGAAATCACCAGGGTACAGACTTGAGTTTTGGCAGAAGAGGAGGAGGGAGATTTCAGATAAACTATGAAGGGAGAGCTGTACTTCTTGCTTTTTCTGTTTGCCTGCTTATTTGTAAAAACTGCGCAAGGCCAGTCCAATAATCTGTAAGGCAGCAGTGCAAATCAGCAAGATTTCTGCACAGTGGGTGGTGGCGGTCAGTGTGCCTGTGCATAGATAGGTACTTACTCTCCTGCCAAAAGAATAAAAGATGAAGTTCAGCATCCACTGGAAACCCGATCTGTACTTACAGATCGTTCTAGCTGCCTGTTGGTGAATACCGAGTCATCCATAGAGGAAGGTTTCTCTGTGTGCATCAGTTCTTACTCTCAGAGCTTTTTGTTGGTTTGGTTGTTGGGTTTTTTTGAGTGTTTATCGAACGTGGTGGGAGGAAGTGAGAGGCCTGCTAGAGTTCAGTGAGGTGAGCAGGCTGGCGTACCAGCCTGCCTTTGAACTTTCTGATTTATTTATTTAATTTGGCACAGTGGCTGAGGAAAAACTGAAGAACAATGACAAGGCTTTGTGGGAAGCCTGAAGGATACTCCTTTCCAGGCATTAGAGGCAGCATGGGATCAGGCATGAAGGTGCTTGGCAGAGACTAGTCAGTGAGCAATGGGAGGGTGGCAGCCAATTTTTTTGTGACTAAAATAGAAATGATGTCTGGGATTGGTGGTAGATTGCACAGATTTTGATAGAAGTAGCTTACACCTGATGGGATAGAGAAAGTGGGGCAGTGCAAAGAATTGCCAAGTGAGGAGTGAGTGATAAAAATAATGGAAAAAGAAAATTCTCTTTGCAGCAAGGTCCTAAATAACCTGAAATGGGGCAGCACTGCCCTTCTGGAGGACGTAGAGTAGAATGGTGTATTAGCGAAGGAAAAAAATGATGAGAGTCCTGACCAGGTTTTACTTGGATGGATAGGAAGGGCTATGTCTTAGGAAACATAAAAAGCGATCTGCAAAATGATTATGTGTGAATACTGTTTGTTGCAGATGTCACTTTACTTACCTGTTTTAAGACCAGATAAAAAATATACCATAGCCGCTGTGTGATAGTTTTGTTTGTTTGCTTTCTTTAATACTGTATGAAAATTGAGGAAGCCATTGTTGATGGGCACTTAAATAAAATGACATCAGGTAGGTTAGAATTACCCCATGTGGAGATCTCAGGGAAGCAGATTCACTTTGTTTTGGAAGACAAACTCTTCAGGATGTTAGAACCTATAGAGGAAATAATACAAGAAGTAGCAATAATTTGCATACTAAATGTTAAAATAGAAGATTCTGCTCAAAACAAGCTATTAAAAGGTTGATTTGAAACAGAACTCTTCCTGGATTTGTGTAGGTAAAGAGTCTAAAAGTGTTGTCTTTCTTGTATCCTTGTAGATGTGATAATTACTGTAGTGTTTTTCCAAACTAATTGTGTGCAAGATGAATAAAAGTCAAATTGATTTTCTACAGAAGGAGTGGCAGCCAAAACTCTGAATGAAACAAAAGGTGAAGAAAGAGGAAATTACGGGATTTCATGCACCCCCCCATCAAAAAAAGCAAAAACAGCTAGTAGAGTAAGCACTGAGGTGATACAGCTGCAGTTTGAAATACACTTTAAGCCAGCACTGTTGCCCAAAGAAGCAGCCCCGCTTTCCCCCTCACCTCTCTCTCGGCCCACACACTTGCTAGCCCGTGTGTTTGGGTGGTCTTAAACTGAAACAGAGTGAAGAACATTTATTAACGCGTGGACAAAGAGTTACATGCTGGCATTAGGCACCATAATGTTTCATATTACAAACAAGTAAGACACACCAAAAAAGCTAAAATTTGGGGAAAACTGAGTAATGGCCAAGCACTGGGAAGATACTGAAACTTTGTCCAAGTTTATTGGCTATCAGAAAATTCATCCATAAGATTTGACACTATAAATCCTCTGGAGCAAAGGAAAACATTCTTGGGTCAGTTTTAGTTGCCCATGTGAAATAGTGCTTTAAATCTTAGGCCGTGTTCTCTGCAGTATCACCTCATAGCATAAGGGCAGTTGAGGTGAAGTTAAAGGAAAAGTCAGTTGGCTTTTTAGTTCTGAGAATCATCTCCAACTCTTTTGGATAATTTTGTATGAAGCACTGAATGGCCAAAAATACTTACTGTAAACTTTACAGTTCTCACAGAACATTTGGCTGTCTTCATTGCGATTCATTTCAGATGGCGTGGTCTATTAATAAAATAATTTATTGAAATACAGCACACAAGTTAAAATAAAGTGTGCCTGGAACAATGTCTAAATATAGGCAGTGGTATCAAGCAAGGCTACGTTTTCTCTTTGGCATTCTCATTGAGTTTCTTGTGAGGAAAAAAATGTTAGTGTAAGATAACACAATTGCTGAACAGCAGTGTTCTAGAGATGGGCAGAGCTGTCTCAGCATGGCCTAGGTCAGCTGCATAACAATGCGATTTACATTAATTTACTGACCACAAGAATGTTTGGTGTTAGGCAGAATCGGTCTTCTTAGTCAACTATGGATAAATATTCAACTAAATCCCATGAGATCCCAATAACTCAATTCAAGTCTTTATTTTAATGGTTAGTGTAGCTTTTTTGTTGTTGGGTTTGTTGTTTTGTTGTGGGTTTTTTTCATTCTGTTCCCTCAGTTTACATACCTTAGCACGAGTGTGTGAATCAGTGGAAATATGCAGAAAGAAATAAGATAATGAAATGACAGGAAAGCAGCTCTATTCATTTATCATTTAGAGAGAGTGGTTGAAATGTCTACCTTAAAATGATTAAGAAATGAAAATATTTGGTATGATTGTGTTCCCCTCAAAAAAGTGTGTGTGTGCGTGCACTGTAGGATGCACAAAATGGACCTACAGGAGTTCTGCTGCTGAGTGGAGTATTTAGGGGGTGGAAATTCTAGTAATGCTTAACAGCATGTCTGAAATACGACCCAGACGGTGATGGCGAACCTTGTTTGTGCATCAAATCTAGCAGTATAAGAAGGGATCAAAACCAGAAAGGAATCATGAAGTCTTAATTTTTCTACATGGTTTGGATAATTTCATTTTAATATTTTGGTTTTGTGCACAGCTTGGACAGATAATGCTAATTTTTTTTTCTTTGTTCTTGGCCTTGATTACACAGGTACAAAAATTTGAGTTCATTTTTTTTGTCTCATTCATAGTCTTTTTGTTTTTTAGGCTGTTGAAAATCTCTGTTCGTACAAAGTCTCTGCTACACTGTACAAACAGCTGCGACAAGTCTGTGAAGATCATGTGAAAGCACAAATCCTTCAATTTAGAGAATATCCTTTTCTCATGCACATAAATGGTTAGAGTAATTATTTTTTAAAAAACCACTTTGTAAAAATTACACCAGTAGTTGCCAATGTGTTAAAGAGGTTCTGTATTGACCACTTACATATTTTCAAATCGGGCATAAGCAACTTTAGTCATCTGGGTGAATAATTTTTGTGTACTGATAAGTAGCGTTCTAATAACAGTTTGTTTATCATTTTAATCGGAATGCAAATTTTACACCTAATCTAGAACCTTTCAATAGCACTATGAGATTTAACAGCAGGTATGGATTTTTATGGCAAATGAGTAGTGGAGATGCTTACAGTAGCAATAGTTTAAAAAAAAAAAAAATCACCACAGTAATTTTCAACAGTGTCTTCTGTGAAAGAATTCTCAAACACAAAGTACACCTGTTTGAGCAATAATAACTACTGATCAGCAGCGATGTGTCATGGAGGCATTCAGTGAGCCCTTTAGGTATCTCACATGTACCTTGGGAGGTGCTTGGGAAAGAGCTCTAAGTTCAGGAGATCACTTGGCTGTCTTGGGACACACAGTAACCTGAAGTTTTATGGTAAATTTCCCCATAGTTTTCTGAAGTCACATTGCCAGGCTTTTCTTCTGGCTGAACTGGTCACAGAAGTGCCTGTAGATCTTCTCTGGACACCTGGGTGCAGGCAGCCCTATTTTCTGAATCTTGTTGTGCTTTGCGTGCTGAGACCATGTGATAGTTGTCTTTTGCATAATAGCCTAGGGGTTGCACTTGGCCAGGCAGTAGGATAAATAGAGTCTACACCCACCTGGCTGTTTCCACATTCCTGGAGAGTGCCCTAGCAAGCAGGTGCTGGAGAGTGCCATACTGAACACATACTACAGTAGTTTGGGTGCTAGCAGTGTTTCCCAGGTCTCTGTATTTATTAGCAGAAAATGGTAAGTTAAGATAGAAAGAAGCAAGGGACTGGGGCCCAGAAAGAACCTTGTTTCCAGGTGAATGCCTTAAATGTCCTTTGGATTGTGTCTCTCAGTTTCTCAGTTCACTGCATTCCCCAGGTAGGTGCTTACACTCAAGAGAATTTTTTTCTCTCCCCCACCCCATTATCTGGCTAACTCCCGACATGGGTTTGTGTGTGTTTTGAGGGTTTTTTCTCGATTCCCAGTTAAGGAGCCTGACTTCTACATAGCATGTAAGCATAGCTACGTAAATCAGCACTGTGAATTCACCTCTTATGTGGCAGCTGATTTTTTCATTACATTTACTTTGATACATTTAAAATCACATCTAACTAAAAAGTACATTTTTCAGTACAGTAGTCTTTTAAACATAACTAATCTCTGAGGACCAAATCATACAGTCTGCTTTAAAGCAGTGTACAGTCAACCATTTTTTGCATCCCTGCCTTTCCAGACTTCAGATGATCTTCTGAAGAGATGTTTTAAAACTGATGTTTTAAAACTTTGTGTTCTCCCTGCCTTCTGACAAAGCTGGTGGTTTGGAGAGTTGAGAATTTTATGTTTTACAGGTATACCACTTTATATCCAAAGCGCGTGAGATCACATTAATCAGATTTGGCCAGGGGGAGTTGGAGATGATACTGTGCCGGAGAGGAAGGTAAAGCCACATTTGGATTTACTCACATGACACGTGAGAATTCTGTTATTTGTAAATAACAGTTGCATCTGTTGTGTAATGAAGAAAACTCTTACTTAAGGAGACCTGGACATGTATATGAAAAGAGCGGTATTTGGATTTGTTGAGGATTATTTAGAACTGTAACTGCTTTTAAGAGATTAGGGTCACTCCTGTTGTGCACAGTGTGAACTCATTAAACAAACAAAATAAACCTTTCTATCCTTCTCACCTCAGTCGGTCACAAGGTTGTTTTTGACACTGATGGGTTTTGTTGTTTACATCTATATCAAAGTTATACAGTACAGCCACTAGATGGTATTACTGAAGAGCAGTGAGTGTTATTCCTTGAAAACATAGGGAGGCCTTTTGGAGAACTGCCAGCCCCTCTGCTGGGCACAAGCTCTGCAATTAACGGTTTATCCCTGGGCAGTCCTAGTAACATTGGAATATCCATGGAGGAGCTTTGCTTAATGGCTGACAAAGATCATCTCCAGAATCTAGCCTCAAAAGATACTGGCAAGCTAGTTTTCCTTAAAAGGTGCTCTACAGATTCTCTGGATAGTCTTTTATTTTTAAAGAAGATAAATAAATGCTGGCAAGATCATTGCAGACAAATGGTAAGTTGAACGTTTGTTCAGAATACATATCCTTGAGGTGTGAAATCTGGCAAAAAGGAATTTGTCGTGGTTTTAACTTGGGACTGCGTTGCACCTCCTCCTCCAAGTTTCAGCATTGCTTTTTACTTTCCCCTTTCCTAGCTGGGGGCGGTTTTGTTGTTGAAAACTTATGTTCTGTTGTGCTAACTCTGACTTTCATAGGTTTCATATGGAGTTAGAATATCACTCAGAAATGTATTGACACCTGTTTTCTGTGGGTGAAAAGAAAAACTAACCAGGTTATGCTGAAATTGTTTGCGGTTTGTAATTTTAAGTAATTGGAGAATCCACAATCTTTGCTTTCAGACAGCTCCAAAAGCTGGATTAATTTGTGACTTCCCCCTGGCAGGGCAGAGATGATTATCGTGACTATAGGGCTAAGAAACAGGAAGATTAAAGAACTGAAAATCTCTCTCTCTTTCTGTCCTTCTTGTCCACTACCTCCATGATGAATTATGTTACAGGAAAAAAATCCTCTCTCAAAGACACTCCATGTGAATTGTCCCTTTAAGAATGTTTCATTATAATTCTAAACCAGGTTTTTACAATGAGTTTTCATTGCATTGACACTTAGCTTTGGCTACAGATGTCCAAAACAGTTTAATTTCTATTTTAATTTCTTGAATCCACCCCTTTCCCCTTCACTGTGGAGGATGGGCAGAGGTACGTGTTTTTTATCTGAAATAAAAATGGAAAGCGTTATGGAAACTATTCAAAACAAATTCAACAGTCTGATGAAAATAGAGTTGATATTTATTGCCTTGAAAATGTAATTAAACTGGACCTGTGTTTATAAAAAGGCTTTTACTATGAACTTCGTTCACTTTAATTACTTTTGAGCATTTTTTTTTTCCCCCGCCTCAAAGCAACTGTAGCAAGTTAGCACTTGTGGTATTTAAAAAAAAAAAAAATCAGCCTCACTGCTGTTTTACTTAATATGCTTGGCCAGAAACTGTGTCAGGTTGAGAATTGCTTCAGAAGCAATGAAACCTTTTAGGGGAGGAGTAGGTGGACAGCTGGGGATAGAAATCTCTGTAGCTGGCCTGGGGGTGAGTTAGTTACTGGCATCCTGAGTTATGTTAAACTGAAAGCTGGGCAGCCTTTTTATAAGCAAAGGTAAAAATGGATTTTGAACATGAAAGAATAATAAGCTAAAAACCACTTCCTTCTCCCACTTTTTAAATTTAAAAATATATATATATTTTTATACCTTCTTTCTCTGTTAGAATTAATGTATCTCAATTTTTCTCATAAATTTTGGCAGCTAACTTCTATTATGAAAATATTTGTTGCATAGTTTATTACTGTCTCTGCTTAAAGCTTCTTTTTTTAAAAAGCAAAAACCATGGCAGCATGCTATTTCAAGGTGTTTACTGAATGTCTTGATGGTACTGCTTGAATGGCTTATGTATCTCAGTAGCACTAAAACTTCTATCAGGCTAATAAAACTATTTAGTTCATGTTTATGAATTTGAAAACTGTCTTGGATGTACATGGTAATACCGCTCAGTAATAGTATTAGCATCAATAAATTACATACCAGTGGCTGTAAAAGTCACCACAAAAGTTGAAAATACATGCATCAGCAATTAAGGCACATGTCTATGTGATGTAGTTTTTCAGAAGTTGCTTTGTAATTTAAAATACCATGTGCTGGTGAAGAGAAAAACATTTCCTTTACATATTTTCAGATCATGATCAGAAGCATTTTCTTATTTTTGGATCGTACCTATGTACTTCAAAATTCTATGCTTCCTTCTATATGGTAGGTATCCATGTAAGTATTCCTCGAATCTTTAGAGTTTGAACATGCTGTTATATTTGTAAAGGTTGAATTTTTTTTGCATTATATTTGATCTGTGTAATAGGTCTTTAAAATTTTGTGTTAGTTATGGAAATACACGTGTCAGCATATGTATGCATTGTTTCCCTCTTCCCTGGGAATATTTGTTGTATAGTGAGGGTAGAAGAAGAAAAGGGTCTGTGAGCATATGCCTCAAAGTCAAGGCATATATATAGCTGTAGTTGTCACAGCCTGGGTGAGGCTGGCTGTGTGGGGAACCTCCTCAGGCTGCCGCCTCTGCACCTTAACCCTGGGCCAAGCGTTACTTTAGATGCTTCTGGTTTTGACAAAATTCAACGCTCAACTTCTTGCTCTGTTTTTTTTAAATGAGTCAGGTACACTGACGAGGTGCAGATCATTTTCCAGCACTGGCCTCTTGAGAGTCAAGATCTGTGGCTCAGGGCATTGAGATGAAAGCCACCTTCCTTAGATGCCGCTGTGACCACAGTGTGCTGAAAGTACAACTTTGGGCATTTAGTTTTTCACCATCCCTCCTAAGAAGCATTTTATATCATCACCTAAGCAAACAAACCTAGGCTTTGCTGAAAATTTCTGGTATCAGTACTCTGTCTAAAGCAAAGAAAGATGTGAAGTACTGAAGTGAGAGCGTGCCTTTTCCCTGCCTGGCTTGTGTGCTCTCAGGAGTTTCTCAGGCTGTCTGAGGAACCTGGCATCCTTGCTTGTCTTGTGAATGTCTGTCTTCCTGACCTCTGCAGTAGTTTTCCTCCAACTCTTTGCGTTAGGCTTCCCTTTATTGAAGAGGTCTGTTCATACTTTGTGTCTTTTTTTCTCATATGGGGAAAATTCCCTTTATTAAAATGCTGATGTTTGTGAAGATGTTGGACATAACAAGTTTTATCTAATATTCCACTGTTTTCTTTGGCCAAGACAATGTTTAATCATTACCTTCTTTGTGGCATAGAGGCACCATTCCTTATCATTTTGGTACAAAACAAGAATCCGATACAGGTGATCATAAGGTCCTAAACACATGCAGGATTCATGCTTTCAAACACAATTTGTAAATTATACATAGATTTACTGATCCAGGGAATATTATGTTAAGGTGTATGGTCTTATTTTTTATTATTTTTTATGATAGTAATTTGCTGAATAAACAAAGAATGCTATGTCTATTATGTGAAATAGGTGCAGAGTGGTTACAGTTCTCAGCTGAAGTGTATGCAGCTGGTAGCATGTGGCCTGGTATTTTTATGGTAATTCTTGTTAGAGTTTTTTTAGTGGACAGCATCAAAGAGAGTATACACACCATTAATATATTCTCTCTCTGTATAATATGTATATACTATATATATTTCATATGTATATATTTTTCTCAAACTGAGATAAAACTTTTGAAAAGAAACAACAGTGTGACTGTTAATTTTCAATATTGACACAGGGATATGGGGCTAGAGTTATTTAGAAATCATGTAATTAGTGACAAGCAAGTTCAAAACAAGACTATTGATGGAATCCTCCTGCTGATTGAACGAGAACGGAATGGTGAAGCTGTGGACAGAAGTTTGCTGCGGAGTTTGTTGAGCATGCTGTCTGATCTGCAGGTGAGTACATCAAACTTTACTAATAACAGCTACATTTAGAAACGAAGTTTGGACTTTTCTAATTTGTGTGTTGTGCAGAAATAATTTTATTCTTCTGGTAAATGTACTTCAAAATCTAACTATTAGACTGGTAAGGTTACCTTTTCTTTACCCAATGCACAATCTTTCATTCTCTGTAAATGAGACCTCTTTGCCTGTTTTTCTTAACTGGCATAGTGATGTACAGGCTCTTAAATAATAGGTTCACGAGTCTTTTAGTATGTGTAATATTTTGTCTGTCTTAATCACTGGTTTTCTAATTCTAGTGCTGGTTGCATGTAGCAACCAAAAAAGACCACCTCTGTCACTGTGAAAAGGCTTTTTGGAGTCCAGATCCTAGGTCTGTGTCACAAAAACGTCACTGGATTGGCAACTTCTTAGCAGAAATGCCAAGGATAGAATGAGATGCAAAGTTAAGGCCAACATTGTCAAATAGATGAGGTTAATCTGTAACTTACTGGAACTTTCTATTAACATAAATACTAAGTAACCAAATAGAATGAAACTGTTGTGCTTCTGACTGGCGTATGTTGTTCTCTGGTCAACATAGCAGCTTTGTGTGATGTGCAGTAAAACTTAGGAGCTCTCTTTCGTTGTTACAAACCGTTGAGGTTGCTCCATTCCCAAGTGGTGTACAGTGTGATGAAACTGGGTGAAGGTTTAAAAAAGAGTTCGAAGAGGAAAACTGCATAAAATAGTCCTTTTTGGTCAGGCAGCTTACCTGCTTTTCTGCCTTTCATGTTATCCCTCCTGACTTTCATCCATAATTTTCTCTAGTGTACCACAAAAAAATCAATAACTAATTATTCTGTTCAAGAGAGAAGGCAAACTTCTGTCAATGATTTTTCAGATCACATAACCTGGAGGTGCAGATCTGATTTGTGTGCCTTTTCCCACTTTTTTCCCCGTTGTTATTTGCCAAGTTTCTTTAACTGTGTCAGCTTTTTCCAGGTGTTGACTTTTTAACATTTACTATTGTCCTGGTTTGAGCGACACAGGACTAATCTATTTTCTAACGCTTGGGAAAGTTCTTCTTTTAGAAGACTCTAGTGTCTGAATTTGTGAAAATATTTACTTTATAGCCAGCTATGGTCTGTGGGTGTCAAGGTCTCGGTGTTTTTGAGTTAGCCAGGTGCAGGGATGAGGAGGAGCGAGACTCAGGCACTTGACCCAGGCTGACCAACAAGATTATTTCATACCATGAACGTCACATTCAATATAAATTAGAAAGTTTGCTGAGGAGGAGGGCTCTCCCTTGGTGGTGGTGATCCAGAGAACTCCTTGCCCTGGTACCGGACCCCTGAGGCCTTCCCTTCCTCCCGAAGCCGTAGCACTCACAGTATCCGACATTCACTGTCCACTGCTGGGAGTGCACAGCTTCCTACTGATATAGTTGGCTGAGTATAATCCTTACATATCTTTAGATTGGTACCGGGATCACTCTTGGTTCTTTAGTGTTATTACTGTTAATTATTTAGTCTTATTCTATTAAATCTGTTTATATTTCAACCCCTGGGTTTCCTGGTTTTCTTTCCGATTCCTCCTTCCTGGGTGGGGAAGGGTCATCGGGTAATAGAATAATTGTCTAAACGACAATAAATTGTTGTGGGTTTCTCAAACTGTAACAACTATTTTTTAGCAAAGTACTCTGCTAACTAAAGATAAACATTGCCCTTTATTGGATCCTTCTTACAGAATTGGATTTAAGTCTGCATTCTCCTTTATTGGCTCAGAAGTGTAGTTTTCTTTTTTCACTAGTGAAACTAACCTAGTCTCATATGTTCTTTTATAATATCTGTCACTTCATTGAGATAGAGATGTGCTCCTGTAATTATATGCCAGGATCTCTACTTCTGCTTTCAACAGAAGTTAGCTTCTGGAGAAAGATAGATTAATTAAGCAAATTTTATACTTCATTTGAAAACAATCTCCTACTCATTCTTGATTTTTAGGCAATTATGCAATTGAGGCCCAGCTTCTGAAAGTTGATTCCTGCTTGCATAAATTCTATAGCTGTTTCCTATTGTAGAGCTTTACACATGTTTTATGGAGAAAATAGTTCCATATACTGTTATGTTAATGTTTTTCCAGTTATCCTGAAGGAAAGGAAGGTAAGAAATGAAATCTAGTATTTGATTCTGTTGAACATGGAGCTACTGTAAAGAGAAGGCTGAAACAATGAGTTGATGTCTACTTGTGATGCGGAATTAGTGAATTATTATGCTCTGAATGCGTGTCAAGCCAGAGGTTTCGTATTTAAGTTTGCATTGAAGAAAAAAAAAAAAAAAAATCAAGCTTTTAAAAGTCCTTAAGAGAAAAAAATGGTCAGAATGTAATGAGTTTTACAGCTCTGCTATACGTTTTGGAAGAAATGTTTTCTTCTATTCTTCCACCACACTCAAGGAATCTTTCCTTTTTCTTTTCACTAACTGTCCCTCTGTTTACATGTTATTCCCTAGCTACCTTCTGCAGACTGTTTTAACTATTTTTTATAGTTGTCCTTTCTAACTTACCTCCTTTCTATACTGAACTGTTAATCATTATGCAGAAATTTTTTCAATGCCTGTGAGTGTTGTTGGTGCCCTTTTTTGCACACCTTATTCCTTCCCTGGAGAAAGAGAATTCACCTTATTTGGTATAATTAATTTTTCCTGGGCCACAGAGATAAACCTGGCAGATTTGAAGATGCATTACTGAGCACATTACTGTTTTACTGATGGGGATGTTTCACTAGTTGGAAGTATTTTTTTATTTTTTTTGCCACAGAAATACCAGTGGGAGTCTTGAACTGAGGTGGACTGGATGTCATTGCTGTGCTGTTGGGTACTGGTGTTGGTCTGTCTGCTTTAAACAGAAGCCTGTCAATTTAGATGATTTGAGTACTGATGACTGAAACATGCTATTGCTGCACTGGGAAGTCGGCTCTGATCTCAGTCTTTCTAAAACCAGTGTGCAAACGGAGAACTTCCGTGTTAATGTAATGTTACTCTGACACTTATCATAATTCTTGAGATTTTACTTGCCCTCTACGCCTGACAACAAAAATATGCTACCTTTACTGGCAGCTTAATATAAGTAAATTGATTTCTTGAGCAGGTTTACAAGGAATCGTTTGAACAGAGGTTTCTGGAAGAGACAAATTGCTTATATGCTGCAGAAGGCCAAAGATTGATGCAAGAAAGAGAGGTAGGTGCATGCTGTAGATGATTGCTTCTATGTTAGTTTTATCTGCTATGGGATTACATGAGAACTTCTGGTAGTTTCATGGTGTATTAATGTTCAATCCAATTCAGTGGTACCCAGGTACACATGTACACATTCAGGTGTTTTGGGACACCACAGTATTGTATCAAAGGGAAGAGCAGACTCCAGATTACCATGGTGCTTGAAATACATAATTAAGGGTGGAAAAACCCAGTGACATTTTGTGTAGCTGAGGTCACACTATCAGGAAGTCATTTCCACACAAAGCTTAAACATTTGCCATCAATATTACTTTTGCCTAAGAGCTATAAAATATCCACTGGCATCATTTTACTATATGGTTAATACCCAAGTAAACTGTTTACTTTTCTACTGTTTTGTTGCATTTATTTTGCTGTTTTCTTTCTTTTCCTTATTAGTTAAACAGACTTAAGACATTTTTTGTTTTCTGTCCTCTTGAGATAAAATTATGCTTTGCAGTGCACAACCTGCGAATGTGGTTATCTCTGAAAATGTATATGTTTCTGGGTAGTCTAAAATACAGAAGACTACCTTTATTAATTCAATTTTAACATTGAGTCACTACAAACTTTTTGAAAATGCCTGTTTACAGTACACTGAGGTGAATCCTTGTGTTTAGTCCTGCTCCATTCACCTCATTCCCTGGTGTTCCACTGGGACCTGAGGTGAAATGCTTTAACACAGATTTTGAGACCAAGAGCCTTACTGCTTTTATACACCTAGTGGAAAGCTGTGGGAAAACACAAAAGGAGTAAGGCCCTAACTTATACAGTATATAAATGTACATACTTATGCATATGCATATAATGTATACACATATATGCATCTATATGCATAAAGCGTATATGCATGTGTGTGTGCATACATGTAATTATATGCACATACGAATAACTGTTTTGATCACTTGAAGCCTAAGTTTCATACCTGGGTCATAATATGTGCTAAATGTTTTAACTCTCCATAGGGACAGATACTCTATTGGAGAAACTGCCATTGAAATAATAGAACTATATGGTTCACACCAACTGAAAATCTGCTCTATGATACTTTAAGGCTAGCTTAGCTCAGAAGGGTTTTGAGAAAAAATGAAATTCCTCTGAAAAATTCTCAGATTTCTGTTTTTTTGGGTTTTTTTCTTCCTTTCTGTCATGTGTGGTTATAATACTTTTAATATTAAGTAACATTGATTAATAAAAATATAGATTATGTAGTATGTAACAACATTCTGGTGGAATAGTCCTTTCCAATTTGTATTCTATTTAAATTTGTAGTTTAAAATAATTGTTGTGGAATAAGATTATCTACCTTTCATACCTTTGTAGCTGAACTTGACATTCTCGTGTCATCTTAGGTCCCAGAATATCTTCACCATGTTAATAAACGGTTGGAAGAAGAAGGAGACAGAGTAATAACATACTTAGACCACAGCACACAGTGAGTACAAATTTTGTCATTCTTGGAGTAAGTCAAACATTCTTCATAAAATAGTGTAATTATCTGTGGTTGTAGAGACACAGAGATTATTTTTTGCTTTATCTTAAAGATATTATCTTGTTGACAGTGCTTGTGATACAGCTTGGGTTTTTTAAGACTTTATTTTTATCAAAACTAGTATCTTTAAAATCAAAATATACTTTGAGAGGAGAAATTTGTCCAGAAAGATTTATGAGTGTATACTAAAGTTAACAAAACTATATAAGAACTCAAATTTGCATTATTAAAGTAGCAGCTGATTTTAGCCATTCATGTACTGATAACAACATTAACCACAAATCCCTTGAGGTAAAGACAGACTCATTAGGCAAGAAAACAAAAGGTTAAATTATGGCGTAGAATAGAGGACATGAACATCACTCATGAGCAGGCCAGGATGTGAACTTAACAGTAGATCAGCTTTGGTGCAGCTGTATTGTGCAAGGTAGCTTGTCCTTTTTTGACTTAGATGTTGAGTAATAATGTGTATTTTGCTGGGGTAGGAATGTGCATTCAGGAAGTACTACAGAGTCACTGACACACTATAAATCCACATATAATTTGTCCTGCAGTAAGCTGTTGCTTTTTTTTTTTTTAATAAAGTACGTAATAGCTAATAAAGGACGTAACATTTTATTTTATTTTTTAGTTTTTTTGGATGACATATTGGCATTTCATTGGGTGTTAAAAGGATAACTGAATAAAATTTATCTTTTTAACTTACTATTTTCTTCAGACACACTTTATATATATACTCACACACATGCGTTGCATGTCGCGTTATGTATTTGAACTTGAATCTTCTTTCTGTAAGTGCTGATTGCAGGGTAACTAGCTTTTTCTGGCAAAATGACTCTCACTAAAATATACAGAACTATATGTATATAGTTAAAGCATATATCTATATATTTATTTACTGTTTAAGTTAAATAAACGGTTGATATCCTATTCTCAATTTAGATATACATCAAGTCCTTGCTTTGAATCTCATCCTTAGTTAAAGGCTTAGAAACCTACTTTTAGAAGGCTGCTCACTCATTTCCTTTCTTTGCATTAAGAAACAGCGATTCTTAAAATTAGTGGCCTTGAATTGTCCTCAGTTCCTACTGTCTCTCCAGGTGAGCATGAAAGAGCAGAAAGCATGTTAAATTTAGTTACTAGGTTTGATCTTGAGGTGGAAATGGTAGTTCCAGAACAAAATGGTCATGGGAAACACCATTCAAAATACTTCAAACCAGATTTATGCAATGGAGTGTGTGGTGTTGCAGCCTATAGATGGATTTATTCAACCCATCAGTACATGCCTCTTTCTGGCGGCTGACCAGAATGAGCATGGTTGGTCAGTGGATGACCGAGGTAGATGGCTTTGAGGCCATACAGAAGGTACCTTCAGGCTCGTTCATCAGCTAGCGGTCAAGATAAATAATCATTCTGTCTGCTTGCTAGGAAATACTGCTCTGCCTCTCAGTCTCAAGCAGACAAATTGTCCTTACTTCCCCTGTAGGCAGAATAGATCTTCCGAGGCAAAGGATGGTATTTTATACAGCTGTGACTCCTGTTGGAGACAGTCAGCAGCTGTAGATAGCAGTAGCTGGAAATTTCAGGGAATATTGAAGGAACCATAAAAATGGCCGTATATGTCAAGATCAAGGGTCTATCTTAACTGGTGTTTCATGTTCACTTACAACCACTGCAGTGAAAGAATAGAGTTAAGTATATGTGATGCCCTGATACTCTCCTAGTATCTGCCTGTTTCCAGCTCAGGATATTTGCTGAACCTCATGTGGTTTGTTTGGATTTCTTTCAAATACTTCCACCGTCTTAGTGGGACTCACATAAGCTTTTCCATCTGTGCCAGCCTTTGGCAAAGCGTTCCACCAGTGCACTAGCTACCACACGCTAAATCGCCTCCTTTTGTTTAAGTCAGGCTCACAATAAGATCACTGATGATTCTAGCTCTTGCACTGGAAGGGAAAGTGATCAGTCAGTTCCCGTCCACCTTTTCCCTGCCTGTCAGTGCACTGTATCCCTGCTAAGTCATCTCTTTCTTGGAAAGAAGAGCCCTAACACATGCAGTTATTTTTCTTGTAGCTGCTGCTGCATACTTTGGTCATCCCTGTTCCCTTTGAACATTTCCAAATTCTAATTTAACCTTTTGAGATGAAGGGACTAAAACTGTGCATTGTATGGAAGGTCAGGCAAATGTATGAGGTGGGATGTTTCAGGAAAGGTGGTGCTTTCGCAAAGGCAGGGATATAAAGTGGATGCTGCTACGTAAATGGCTTCCATCAATCTGAGTCAAGCACCTCTCTTCTAGAAAACTGAAATTAAGGGTCTGAGAACTAGTTTTATAAAATTTTGTTGTCTTTTATTGTCGTATGGCAGCCAACAGAAGAAGTTTAAATGTTGGCATTAGTTATCCCTTTGCGCTTCAGGCATTTCTTTCTTCTTTTAGGCTATAAAGGATGGAAAGGAAAACTTGCCATTATTTTTCAGTCCTGTCTAAAGTGAATGTATCAAACAAATATTTCAGTAATAGTAAGAAGTAGGGAAAGTTCAAAGACAAACTTAAAATGTTTTGCAAATTTGAGTCTTGTGGTTCTAGCTCAATTTATGCTTATGTAGGTGCATAACACAGATGAAAAGTCTGAATTTTGAAGATCACCAGCATGTATTGTGTTGTTTTGGAGTTTAAACCCTTGGAGGTTTTTGTTTTGTTTGTTTGCTTGTTTGCTTCCAAGAAAATGTCAATTTGACTTTTTTCCAGCAACATTTTTATATTGATTTTTGGTACCTAAGCTTCTCTCTTCTACTGTGTAAGAACTTGCTTTTTAGTATTCAAACCTGAATTTCTTTTTTAATTATACACATACATGGTTTACTGTTTTCTTTCTTGACTTGTATCACGTGACATTTTTGTCTTAATTTGTAGCCTCTGTTTTAAGTAGAAAATTGTTGGGGTTTTTTGTATTATAATGTGATAGGAGGCAATTCCCTTATCCTCTAATACTTCTAATATACTTTTCTTGCCTTATTTAGGAAACCACTGATTGCTTGTGTAGAGAAACAGCTACTAGGAGAACACTTATCAGCTATTTTGCAAAAAGGTATTATTTTTTCTTTTTAAATTAATGTAATCTCTGATAAGCAACAGATTCTTATACTCTGCAATAACTATAGGCTCTGCAGATTTTACTTAAGGAGATATAATAGCCATGGAAAAACTTCCACAGATACAGAAAGCCAACCCTATAACTGTTAATACCCACTGTGACAACTAGATTGTGTATGGGGAAACAAATATCTAAAATATAATTCCATATTTGTAAAGGTTGCTAAACCCTGTAAATCTCCTTTGACTTGCAGCAGTGGGCTTAGGAATTAAACCTTTGGAACTGCTGATTTCCTACAATTGTCTAAACTTCCAAGTTAGAACTGCAGTTGCTGTTGTAGCTTCTTTTATGCGATCATCACGTGGCTCAAGTGCAATAGCTTCACGTACTCTTGTGACTGTATAATTTGAGAATCACGAGTTATTGGAACTGACAACATTACAAGGCAATGCTCTTTCATATGCTTTTGTCTGTATTGTACCTTTTGTCTGGCAATTTCAGATACGAGCCACCGTCTTCTTAGGAAGTCCTTATTCAGACATTAGTGTCTTCAAATCACCATTTCTTTGTTCCTCTTAGCTTTTAATCCTTCTCTTTTTTCACGGAATTTCTGGGTTTGGTCAGTATTCCCTGATGTTTTAACACTTCAAATGATCCTTTCCTTTTCTTGCAGTAGCCATATTTTAGATTTTAGATCTTCTAGCAAATTGTTCTTACATCTTTGTTTCCTTTACTGCTGCAAAACAGATGTCCCTAGTAGTCTGCTATTTTCGAGCTCCATCATGTCCATGTTTGTTAATTCTGTTGGATTGTTATACATGGGATTTTTTAGAGTTGGAAGGGACCTCTAGAGATCATCTAGTCCATACCCCTTTCACTTCTTTCTTCCCCTTTAAAGATAGACATAGGCTCACAGTTTTCTCTGAACTACTCTGGGAATAGGTTATTTCACTGTTTTCAATACATTTATAAAAATAAGCTTGGTCACTCCATCCTAGCTATTCTTAAGCTTCTCATAAGCAGAAGGTAAGAATAATTAATTTTTTTGTTGATATACATCAATTTTGCTTGCTGTTCAATTCAAGTATTATTTTTAAGTAACTTTTCCAGTGACACATTTGTTTATCATTTGACTTAACCAGAAAGCATATGGCCTTGTTTTAACCTGAACTTTTTCTTGGTTTATAATAATATGTACGATCCATGTAAATATGGAGAGATTTGTACGTTTTTCCAGTTACTATGTTTTAGGACTGTTCTATTGTTGGGTCAACTTTTGCATTCTATGTCTGCACCTTAAAAAAAAAAAAAAAAAAAANATTTAATGTTCCCACATAAAAAAAAAAAAAAAAAAAAAAAAAAAAAAAGGGAAACAGTAAAAAAAAAAGAAAAACGTCACTTGACTTGCATAACTTTCTGCATGCATTTGATCCAGGGCACATTGTAATTCACTTATAACATCTTAGTATTCTGTGCAAGTAGAAGAAGATACTGCCTTTTGTAAGTTTTGTTCCTTAGGAGAAGGCATGTGATGTAGTCAATTTGACAAGGGGGAGAAAAGCTTAGAAATGCTTGTTATGTACAAGAAACTTTTTTCTTGTAGTATTACAACTGCCATTGACTAGATATTGGAGGGTTTGGTTTTCTTCATTCTGAGTAGAATAAAATTTTCCAAGGCTGTGGCAGTGCTTCATGGAAATTGTGCGAAGCTTTGTGTCAGAGGACTTCCCTGTGTGTTTTTCAGTTGTCAAGTATGTGATAAAATAGTTATTTCAATCACACAGTTTATATTCCAGAGGAAGAAGGAAGGTTGAACTTTATCATCTAGTTTATAACAAAGCAGTTAGTGTATTGGTGTCTTTAAATGAACAGGAAGTGATGCTTGGAGGTGATGGAATGGGCATTTCTTAATTCCCCGTTCAATGCCAAAGGAACATTAGTCACCTGTATTCAAGACTTTGTAATCGGTCTTCCTATATACTTTTAAAGTGTGCTTGCTCATTCTTCTGCTCTCTCAATGTGGACAAAAGTTTACCTGACATCATTCTTGAATGTTGGTTGCCTTTCTGAACGTGCAAGTGTTCAGAAACATACAGAGAAAGTATTTTCAAGATGAAGAATATAATAGAAAATGGGATAATTTGGTAGTGATGAAAAATCCTTTGAAATCAGGTACCATTTTAAAATTGGAATTAATTAAGTATATTTTGTGAAGCAGGACAGTTGTACAATGTCAGCTACGCTGATGATGTGAATTGTCAACCTGTGTAATAACAAGCTTTCTGGATTTTTTAAAAAAAGTCATAAATCTTTGATGCTGCCCTCCCTTATTACTAAAGTCTCTGTCACCAATACCAGACAATTCATAGCACATTCTTAATCTGAAAACATGGCTCACCACACTCCACAGAAAAAATCTTGCAAGGTATTTATCTTTAGATTTGAGGCAGTTTACTTAGCTTGCTGTTTTCTGATGTTCTTTAGAGCTTCTATGAGATCTCTTGATAAACCTGTACCCTTCAAATCAAGCACTGTTGATAAATATTCTGCAAGAGGCTTACAGTCATCATCTTCTTGGGAAAGTACTTCAGTTGAACTAGTTTTAAAATATTACACCATCAATCACTTCAGCCAGTTTAAAGATGGGGACATGTTAAGCCTGAGCATATCACTTGCTTTCAGAAATTTAGTCTTGAAAAGTTCATACCTTTTAAGCACACTGGAGGATCTTGTCTTTTGATGTATTTCATAGAGATTTTTCTAATATATTTCTAACAGTATTCAACTCCATTCAAATTCTCTCTTTCTTCTAATTTTATTTTTTCAGGACTTGATAACTTGCTCGATGAAAACAGAATATCAGATTTGACCCAGACATACCAGCTGTTCAGCCGGGTAAAAGGTGGGCAGCAGATCCTTTTGCAACATTGGAGCGAATACATCAAGGTATTTCAAAGATCTCTTTATAATGTCAAAATTTATGCTGTTATCATATATTTCTTCTATCAAAACCAAGAATAATATGTAGGTGTGTGCATCAAAATTCTGTTTTAAGCAAATATGGGGAGGAATGTTAATGCTTTCCTCCTCAGTAACAGTCACATGATGAGAACCAGCAACACCTAAGCTTTGGGTTTAAATTTCTACTTGGAAATTGCTTTCTGTATAGGTTTGAACATTATACAAGAAGGTGTTTTGGTTTGATTTGCTTTTAAATAGAGCCACACGCACATGTGTTTAGAGTATGCTGGTTTGTACTACGTGTTGTGTTTTGCTGCAAATACACTCAACTGTTTACATACCTGCAAAATCAGTGGAACATCAGAATGTAGGTATACTACTGCAGGTTAGCAGGGCTAGGTGTAACCAACCTACAGCAATGCTGAGCTATTTTGAATGGAATACTCCTCTTGAAAATAATCCATCATCAAAGTCGTATTTGGATGTTACAGGTTTGTTTTGCTAGGCATAATATGCATGTTGTACACTGCCCCAGAGAACTTGCACTCTGGTGCTCTTGCAAGATGAAAGCAGCAAAGCTTCACAGAGGATACTTCTCTCTGGAGTTGGTCATTCCCCGTGTGGTAGTTCTCCCCTGAATCACCCATGTGTTCATCAACCTTGAGGACTAAGTGCACAACATCAGTTCATTTCAGATGTGCCTTTCCTGCACACCTGTGTCTGGAGTTCTGCATGGCACAGTAGTGCGCAGCCCACATGAGTGGGACATAGTGTCCCCTCGGCCCCCAGAACCAAGGTGGAGTTTGCTCCACAGGTGTCATCCAGTATCCCTATATGCAGCCTGTGGATCCATAGGCAGCTAGGCCAATTGAACAGCTTGCCGTGGCTGAGAAGGAATAATCTTTCATGTTCCTTGCTCCTCGATCGCGATCCTGACTTAACCCTTGTGCTGCCTGCCACTCCATAAACTCTTTTGTGTTCTGTTTTAACATGGTACCTGGGCAAGGTCACTTTTATGCCAGGTTTAGTGAGCTAAAGAGGCTCAGAGAACAGTCCTGGTGCTGGCCCAAGGAAAGAAGCAAGAGTTCAGGACAAGTAGGAAAATAAGGGAAGGAGGACCCAGAACCTCACCTTTCACAGCAGCAAGTTGTTAAGTTGGCTTATCATACCTTATGTATCGCAGAATCAGACCTTGTATGGCTTTGTTTTTAAGAATTTTTTTTACAGTCTCAAAAATCTAGAAACCATTTTCTATAGTGTCAGTAAATCCCCTTTCAAACATTCTGTATGACAGAATGCATTAAAGTGAGGCTTCAATAACTTTTATCTTGTGAGCCAGTGTAAGAAAAAGTACAGATAGCATGCCAAGTTACTGGGGTGAAGGTCTGTGGTCTACTGTAGTCACCTTTTTATAAGTTCAGAGGTGCCACTTAACTTTCTGTGTCTCGGTTTGCCATTTGTAGAATGGGTGGAGTGCCCTGCAATTTATGAATGTGACTGACAGAGACCATGAGATGTTCAAATGCTGTTAATGAAGGGGAAATTGTGCTAAGTGTAAGATATGATGGACTAGATGATCTTCAGAGTCCCTTCCAACCCAAACCATTCTGTCATACACGTTTTGAATCTAAGAACCTTGGGCAGCCTTGTCTTGCTTCGCTCTGAAATGTTGCTTGAGAAAGATCACAGTGGGTAATTAGATACTGAAGGGGAAACTCTGAGGTTTGGAAGGAATTTCAGCATCTCCCTTTGACTTTGTTGTGGCTAATGTACTTTAGTTGATGAAAATACATCGATTGAATACTGTTCTGCTGTTACTGTGCAGATGTTCCTCTTCCTCACCTTGGAAAACTGGTCATTCTGTCTAGGGCGCTGATCAGTGTTACTAAGCAATTGTAAATTGTCCGATAGGTTAAAATCCTCCCTTATAGGATATTTTGGTTCACTAAACAAATGGTATTGTATCTCTGACTTTCAGATAATAAATGTAGGAACAAGAAAAGAAAGTCAAGTCTGTGGCTGCTTCTTGCAAATTGGAAAGTTTTGTTTTATTGCAAGTCAGCTATTTTTTTTTGCTTTTAAGCCCTTGCTGAAAGAGAAATCTTGGACTGATGAGCAGTGGTTGAATTTTAGCCACCTATTCTAGCAATAGAGCTCTCTAGTGGATTTAAGGAAAATAGTGCAAAGTTTTCCATTACACTTAACATTTCTGAGACAGTATCCATATAATTTCTTTTACATGAATCACGTAGTTCTGTATCTTAACTGTGAACTTGCACATCATACAGTCATGTCTACTGTGTATTTTATTTTTAGCTTTTGTCTTAAATGTATATAATCTCTAAATCAAACACTAATGTTTGAAATCCATTAATGTGTGTCTGGGTTTTTATTTTAAATTTCAATGCATTTCATTTTTTGAAGACTTGAAATCACAGAAGTAGCTCTGTAAAACAATAATAATAAAAAAAATCTTATGATAAATTTTATAAGAGTAAATGTGTCTGTTGGGGGAGATAGGTAGCACTCTGAAGTATTTTATTATCAAAAGTGTTTGTTTTACAGAACTTTGGGACAACAATAGTGGTTAATCCTGAAAAAGACAAGGATATGGTGCAAGAGCTACTAGATTTTAAGGATAAAGTGGACCATATCATAGAAGTGTGCTTTCAGAAAAATGAAAAATTTATAAACTTGATGAAGGAGTCCTTTGAAACATTTATCAACAAGAGACCAAATAAGCCTGCAGAATTGATAGGTACACAAATATTTTTCTGTAAAATATTTCAAAAAATCTATAGAAAGCATGGTAAGATAACGCTGCTGAGTGTGCTAGTGCAATAGTGATGCAGTACGCATTCTGCTTTAGGAGACTCATTTTTGGGATATGAGGCAAAAGTTACCCTGGGAGCATTGTGGGATCAAAAAGCTTGGGTGTGCTGTTAGGCGTGTGCGCGGTGTCCTGACGGAGCATGTCAACTTCTGCTGTCCCTGTGCTCTGCTTCCTGCACGGTGCCTGGTGCTAACAGCTGCTCAGAGAGCATAATGCTAATGCTGCAAGTGGAGTAAATGGTTAGGGGGAAGAGTAGCTGTGGCAAAGAAGGGAACTGTTTTTAACTGTGGTAGTAGAGGAGTTCTTTGGATGTTACAGATACTTCGGAAAGGAGTAGTTACAGCCCATCTGCCTTGAAGGCTGAAGTTGGGAGAACAATTTTAAAGCCTTCAGATGTAAGGAAAAAAATGTAATTTCCTTGAAGGGGGAACTAGTGCTCATTAAGAGGAGAAATGATGAAAACATCTTAAAAATACTGTTACCGGGTTTATCCCTTATCTGGCAAAAGCTGTTCAGACTCTGTTTTGCCTGCAGCCACTGGGGCTGTGGCATTTTACGCCAGGAGAGGATCCCACTCCTAGGTTGTTTTGTGGGTTTTTTTCCTTCATTTGCCTTCATTCAGCTTATTTTGTGGCTTCCTTCTAAAACAAGCTTTATGTAGGGCAAATTGCACAACCTAGTGATACAGGTTAAAGCCATGATATGGGCTGCTGTCATTTGTGGATTGTGGTGTTTCAGCTAGTGCAAAGGTTTCCTTCTTACACAGAAGGTTGTATACGGATACTAATGTGGCTTAATAAATACTTAGCTAAACTCATGGCTTAACCTTATTTCTGGCATTCTGAAGCTACTAACTTGAAAGCATTGCTTCTGTTTAAGTTTTGGTGTACTCCTAACAAGGAGCATGAGGGACATGGTAAAGGTCTACTAAAATACAGTCCTCTGTGTTGTTTGTTTCTGTTTCTCATAAAATACATTCATATGCATTGCACCCTTCCAAAACATTGTCTTTCAACAAGTAATGTGCTTGCTATGGCTATATCACAAAATGTGGGAACTTTTAATGCATTAATTTTAATGATTTTACTGTGGTTTTTTTTTTTTCTTGGATGGTTCCTTTTTGTGATATTTTTCCATTATGGCAGTCGTACAGTAGGGCTTTATCATTCCACTGAACATAGGGATGGGAAAACAGAAATTTTAGCACTTAACCTATATTTTAATATATAGTGATATTTTGAGTGGGAGGCACTTAAGTTAGTGATTTTAGAATTTTTTTTTTAAGCTGTTAAACTGCTTTATTTATTTGTAGCAAAATATGTGGATTCCAAGTTAAGAGCTGGTAATAAAGAAGCAACAGATGAAGAGCTGGAAAGAATCCTTGACAAAATCATGATCATATTTAGATTCATTCATGGTAAGAAATATCTGTTGACAGTTGATGCCATTAAAAATGTTTTCCTTGCTACTAGCAGAGCTGTATTCCTCTGAATGCAAGAGATCTTTTTTAGCATGAGTTTCTGCTAGACTTGGTCTTAAATTCAGGTTGCCTTGCATCTGAAGGAGCACAATAAATACAGCAGGTTGGACAAACTTGTTCTATGGAGACTGGCAAGTTACAGACCTTTTACAGTCCGTGAGTGGAAACCTAAGAGTTAGAGCTGTTGGTGGAAGGGTTTGTTTGTTTTTTTTCCCCACATAAATTAACCACATCTGTAACCACAACCTCTCCTCTACTGACAGAGAACAGAAAGGTTAGTACAGATTTTCTCTTCTCTGCCTACCTCAGTATGTTGTAGGTGCAAAGTACATGAAAACCCAGCAAATAATGACTTGTCTTTTCTCATCGTGGCTGAGAATGAACACAGAGGAGGGCTCAGAATGATGGGAGAAAATGTTACTGCTGTGTTTTACTGCCTTTGAACTGCATACATACTTATGTATGTCCCTATCTGAGCAAAACCCTTGAATGTGTTAGGAGAATTTTTTTTTTTTTTTGCTAGGTTGGATGTCAGAAAAAAAAACATGGTTGAGTCCAATAGAGACACGTGGTCACTGTTTCAAGGGAAGTGGGACATGTATCCTGCACTGGGGTGGAATAAGCAGGAACTACCCAATTCTCTGTTAGTTTGTTCTGAGATCTGTGGGGTTCTTTCATCATAAAATCCAAACCAAGTACAATATAACGGGAAAGCAGACAAGAAATCAGTCATAAAGTAGTATCATTTGCATCACGATTTTTGTCAAATGCAAAGGGCATTGGATGGAGATGGTAAATGAAAACAGTATTGCTGGTAACTTGGCAGCCTAAGAGATTAATTTCTGTTAATCTGAAACTTTGACCAACTCTTTTTCTCTTAATGTTTTTTTGTAGTACTTAGCTAAAAGGGCAAATTTATTTTGAGCTATCTGGTGTGTAAGAGTCCTTTTAAGAGCAGATGATAATTAGTACTTAGTTTCTGGGCACTGGATTTTTCGATAATGTCTTGATGCTGCTTCATGAAACAGCACTTTGTACCAGGGGGCAGGATGGAGAAGGAAGAAGAGTATCAGAGGAATTGCTACATTGGAAGGTGTCTACAAGGAATTAGGAGGGGCTATTGTAGGCAGCGCAAATAGTGCCTTGAGTTACAGTGAATTTCTTCCTCTTAAAAGTGAAACAACTTGCTGATATCTTTGCACTATCAATAGAAAAGATTGCGGAAGCTCTGGTTTGAGGTGTGAAATTTGTGGGTGCCTGTATGACTTCTTTATTTCAAAAGGCTATTGGCAAACCAAGCAAGACGACTTCTCTCAATTTTTCTTACCTTAGGCTTTTAGAGGATATTTCTTTAATACATAGGAAACCCTTTCTCTTTTCGTTTTTTTAATTTTAATAAATCAGACCACTGGAAGGGAGAAGGTTCTTCTGGACCCCAGAATAATTTCATGTGATCTGCAGCTGATCCAATGGGAAATACAAGGCAGCCCATGTTCCTAGGGAAGAAAAAAAGAAAGAAATAAGTAAAAATTTTGCAAAATATGTTAAGAAAACAATTAAAATATATATAAAAAAAGTTGTCTACATGTTTTTTTTCACTGTTGCGCAGTGAATATTGTTCTGCTGATCTGCATGTCATGAGAAAGGCTTGTGTCACAAACCTGAAATGCAATGATGCAAATAGAATGTATGATTTCAGTTGTGCTTTATTTTTGTTTCAATTTCCATACAGGTAAAGATGTGTTTGAGGCATTTTATAAGAAAGACTTGGCCAAAAGACTGCTGGTTGGAAAAAGTGCCTCAGTGGATGCTGAGAAGTCCATGTTGTCAAAGCTTAAACATGGTAGGTGTCTTCAGATGTGTTAAATTTTTATTACTTTTTGGCATGTAAATTGGAATCCTCATTTCCTCATGCTTTAAGGAGTTACAAGCCGGATTTTAAGTAAAGCTGAGCATATCACAACTTTCATTGTGCTCAGTGAGAACTATTAGGCTGACCTCTTAAATATGTGACTGGTTCATTTAATGTACCTACAGAGGAGCAAAACCCTTAAAACATGTACCTAGTTGTGGGTGCTCTGGGCCCTGGCAAATCTGGCTCAGCTGCCTCAGGTTAAACCTCTATTGCTTGTTCTGTGCTGCTTTGTAATCGTGGGATCTCTGCTTTAATTCATGTGACAGAATGTGGTGCTGCTTTTACCAGCAAACTGGAGGGCATGTTCAAGGACATGGAACTGTCAAAAGATGTCATGGTTCAGTTTAAGCAGGTACATTTAGCTGTTGTTTGTGTGCTAAATTTTCAGCAGTGATGGGGAAGCATTTAATGGTGTTATACCTTGGATTAAGCTAAAATAAAATGAAACCGCTTTTGAGCAGGTCCTGATCATAGTAACAGAGTCTATTTATAGTTCTATTTATAGAACAGAATTTATTTATTATATATCTTTTCGGAGATAATCTTATTTTACAGTTTTAGTTGATGCCTTTTTAAGTAAATCACAGTCTAAAATACCACATAGTAATTTAGTTGTCTGACATCCTTTAAAGTCTGTACCCCTTCATTCTGTAAACTGTTGCTGCTCTGATGAACTCTTTGTGAATGACCCACACCAGATGAGCTCCCTTGAAGGTTGCTGAGTGCACAGAAACCATGTATGTCTCGGCCCCAAAGCTTCCAACCTGTTGGTAACCAAGGGAATGCTTGGAGGAAATACTGTATATGCTCACCCTGTTGTTGCAGTTCTCCCTGAGTACCTGTTTTGGGGCCTTATTGAAGACAGGATACTGGGGTAGAGATCTGACCCAGGACATGTGCTCCTGTAATAAAATACTGCAGCTACTTTTCTGTCCCAGACTTTGCAGCCTGACTTGGCTGGCTCAAAGTATAAGAAAATGTGTTGTCTAACAGACGTGTGGAGTCCCAGGGGATCCTTTTGATCTTACAGTTCTTGCCCTGGCTTCTGATCAAAAGCTTTTCTTTTGCTTTATTTGTGTGTGATTGAAATTCCTTTGACCTTAATGGCCTGCTCTAGGATACTTCAAGGCATGTTATACTTTTCTTTTTACTTCCAACCACTTGCCATGTTTTGAAACTGGGGACAGGAGCAATAAATACTCATGAAATTCAAAATCTTGGCAGAGCATATCTAACTAGGATGTGACCTGTAGAAATTTTTCATTATTCTGCCAACTTTAAATTTCTAATTTAAGTATATATATAAAAAATAATTTAAGTATATATAAAAAGTATATATATTTTCTAATTTAGCATGCAAACAGTATACTTGAATTATTTTTTTTGTCTTGTATTTTAGTATATGCAGAACCAAAGTGACCCAGGAAATATAGACCTGACAGTAAATATACTAACTATGGGGTATTGGCCAACTTATACACCTATGGAAGTCCACTTAAATTCAGAGGTTAGTGTTTGAATTCTCGTTGTAAACGTGCTTTATGGAGTGGAATCATAGTCACTATCATAGGGTGAACTAATGCCTTCATTTAATGTTTTTTCTTCAAGATATTTATCTCATTTCAAAGGTTCCAAAATTGCAAAAAATTAAAATGTAGTGGATAAAATCTACTTTTTTTGCGGTGGTTTAATATGTTTTTTTCACCTTTTCAGTAATAATAATAATAAAATAAAATTAAGATAAAATCAGTGTTCTATTTAACACTGCAGTCAAGCGTTTAAAAGTGGACAGTTCACCTTAATTTAGTCAATCTTTAACTACATTGGTTAGGCATTTTGATCTAGCCAATAGTTATGTCACTGCCTGTTGGTTTTTCTTCTGTAAGATCCTTCTGTTCCCTGCAATGTGTCTCACAAAACTAGCCCCTGCATTTAAATGGGTTTTACCTGAAAAAAGATTGCTTCCAAGTGGAGAGATTTTTGCAAAGCTCCTATCAGTAATGATTTAAGTTGAAATATGTATTTGGAGTCCGATTTCCTGCAATACCTTGCTTGATCTGAAATGTGGGAAGCATTTCAGAGGCCAGAGGTATTAGCAAGGTTCCCATTCAGTTCAGAAGATGTGGAAGCTTTTGTGCTCTTGCTCCTGTGGCATCTTTTCCTCTGTAGCACGCTACTTTTGAAGGATCCAACCTGAGCAACACGTCATGAAAATGGAGGGCTAAAAACCTCTTACTTGGAAATAAGAGGGTATAAAGTGCTGGAATCAGACTTGAATCTTGTATAGGGCAGACTAAAGGAAGAACTTGGGAGCAGATGGTAATAGTCAGTGTATAGGTGTGAGATGTATGCTTTTTGTCCTGTGGTTTCTTGGTCAGATTCAAAGTCCAGGACAAAACCAGTATTTATTTTTGAGGCTTAAAACCCTTTACAGGGGGTTTATTTTACTTTTATTTAAAGCAAACAGACAAAAAAAAAAAAAAGGAGGGGGGAGAAAATTAAAAGTTATACTTGAATCAAGGCTTTCTTTTGTGCATAATAGTACCAGCATACTGGAGAGCAGAATTTTGCTCTTTAGATTTAGGTTTTCACACAAAAACACTTATTATGAAACATTGTTGAGGAGGACCAAAGAAATTACATGTGTGAAATCATCTGGCAACACTGCACTGATATAACACTAATAAACTTTTTTCTCTCTTTGCTTTACAGATGATAAAGCTTCAAGAGGTATTTAAAACCTTTTACCTGGGAAAACACAGTGGTCGAAAGCTTCAGTGGCAGACCACTTTAGGGCATGCTGTCCTAAAGGCAGACTTTAAGGAAGTAAGTTTGCTTGTTTAACGCTTAGCCTGTTGGGATAAAATTTAAGTCTATTTGGAATCTAGTCATGTATTTTTTATAAAGGTAGTAATATTTTTGTGGAGAAACAATCGCAATTCAATACTGTTATTTTGTATAGAAAGTAGGCTTTTTATAATTAAACTGAAATACTACCTAGCTAACAGAAGACAATGTGATGCCTTTTGGTACCATCTGTATTTGTTTGATAGGAATTGTTGCTCATTCAAATAAAGAAAGTTGTAATAAAACAGGAAATTAATGAAAGGGAAAAAAATGCAGCATCTTTGTATTTTTAATATGGAATTGTTTTGATCATGGAAATACTGGTGACACATCTAGAATCCTTCACTGATGCAAAAAAGAGACTGAAGGGTGTTAGTGATGTAATGACTGTGGTTAAAATTTAAATGCTTGTTGAATTATTTAAGTCTTAAATAAGCACATTGTTTCTTAATGTGGTTTTGTTTTGTCCCATGGAATATCTTGCTAATAATGCAGTTTTATTGAGTCAGAGCAAAGACCAAAGAAGAAAAAAAAATTTGACTTTTTTTACTAACTCATCCTGAATATGAAACTTAGAGGTCTAGGCATTATGTAACAGTAAGATGGATAGGTTTGTAGTTGTCGATTGACAGAAGCATTTACAGCTGTCTGAAGAGTTTAAGTTATTTATTTCCTTTTCATTGCCTGTTTGTACAAACTGCTACTGATAATACTGTCCCTCTATCATAGTAAACCAAAATTATCTGCTGTTTCTTTCATATTTGATCCAATGCCAAGAATTCTTTTGTATTAGTTTGCTCATGTCTATAAAATGAAACTTGAGTGAACTATGAAGAGATTCACCATGGATGGTGGCAAAGCCAGAATTTCATACATTGTAATTAAAATGAAGTAAATGATGTGAAGTAAATACAAGCCTGTTCTAATGAGCTTCTGCTGTGTGCTGCATTGCTACTGCTAGAGGAGCAAAAAAAAGAGGTTTTAAAAATATCCTGTTTCCTTGATACTGCATGCAGGCAGATTCTTCTGTGTGCTAGGCATTCTAAAATGCACATCTCTTCTTCTAGAAGTAGAAAAAAGAACGTATAGCTTCTGTAACTTCTCAGATTTGCGGGGTACAATAGAAAATGCTCTGAATATTGCTTCTAATTATTCAATATTTATTTTTTAGGGAAAGAAAGAATTTCAAGTGTCACTCTTTCAGACATTAGTGTTGCTTATGTTTAATGAAGGAGATGAATTCAGTTTTGAAGACATTAAAATGGCCACTGGTGTAGGTAGGAAGAATGCTTTTTGATTCTTAAATTTATACATCAAATGATTGCCAATTATGATTCAGTATGTAAAGGCCTAATTTTAAGAAATTTGCCACAATCATTGGGACAAACTTCATGAGCCAATACTATATAGACATCAAAAAAGATGAGGAAAACACACTGCTGGTACTTCCTAGTGTTGGTAAAATAGATGCTTCAAAAAATTAATAGTAAGAGCTGTGTAGTGTATGGTACTACTAACAACCTATTAGATCTACAAAATGTGTCATTGCAATTCTTAAATTCAAGTGGTGATAGACTGTTGTGTGTATAAATTATTTTTGTTTCATTACAGTTTCAAATATTATATTTTGAAAATGATCTGTTGTAGAGTGCTGTCCATTTGGTGTGATTCAAGAGAGTATTTTCAATTGAACTGTTGTGAGAGCTTGCCCGCCTGTTTTTCCATTACTGTTGCTGGAGTGCCCCATTTACCATAGGTCTGATTTGTTAAGAAGAGCAGTTTCCTCTAGGGTGTGTACTTTGTAGCTGTCTGCCTCTGCACTTGAAACCTGAAGGCAGAAAGGACAAAGAAAACTGGGCAACAGTGTAGTTTTCTTTTTAACCATGTGCAGTACCTACCTTCTGCGTTCCTATGCTCTTGGGTGATTTCTTTTGAAATTTTACACTTCCTTGAAATAGTTACAGCCATTGGCATTAAAAAGGATAATGCTATTATCTCTTTACTCTCTGGAACTTCTGCATCAACCAGTAGGTCATACCCAGTAGCCCCTCACATGTTGAACCTTAAGATCATAGAATCATAGAATGGTCAGAGTTGGAAGGGACCTTAAAGATCATCTAGTTCTAACCCCCCTGTCATGGGCAGGGACACCTTCCATTAGAGCAGGTTGCTCAAAGGCCCATCCAACCTGGCCCTGAACACTTCCAGGGATGGGGCAGCCACAACTTCCCTGGGCAAACTGTTCCAGGGTCTCACCACCCTCAGAGTAAAGAATTTCTCCCTAATATCTAATCTAAATATATCCTCTTTCAGTTTAAAACTGTTACCCCTCATCCTGTCACTACATTCCCTGACAAAGAGTTCCTCTCCACCTTTTCTGTAGGCCCCCTTTAGGTACTGGAAGGCTGCTTTAAGGTCTCCCCGGAGCCTTCTCTTCTCTGGGCTGAACAACCCCAACTCTCTCAGCCTGTCTTCATAGCAGAGGTTCTCCAGCCCTCTGATCATCTTCATTGACCCAATACAGCAACTGCTGAAAAAGTATTTGTGTATAAACATACACAAGTACTAAAATATTGTAAATACGTTTACTAAAGTACTGTAAAATGGGGATATCAAGAATCGCTGTGGCAGAACGATGCACTGCAGAAGGTAGCGCAGCCCGGGTGCTCCAGCTTCTCAGCCTCAAAGCTTCAGGTTGCTTAGTCATCTACTCCATTAATGGTAAGGGAGCTGAAGAAAGCTCATGCCAGTGTGAATGATAAGCATCAGGATTGTCCAGAGAGGCTCATTAGGTCAGAGTACAATGGTTACAGAACAAACATAAGTTCATGCAAGCCTGATCCAGATGCTGCTTTCTCATCTTGTATTGCTGTACCTTGGAGCTTGCATTCTGACCGCCTGACAGCAACAGATAATATCTGCTGCATGGAAATCCATTCCATTATAGGACAATAAAAAGGATTTCACTAGACTGTTTTTAAGGCAGCTGGATAGAACTGATAGATAGTTGGGAGCTATCTATATTATGTTATGTCATTGCACCGGGTGCCACATCTGTGTTTCTCTCCCCTATGGGGAAATAGTGCAGGAATGCAGGTAATGAGGACAGTTTATGGTCCATGGGGTTCCTGTGAGGCCAGGATGGATGACAAAATCTCTGTTTTCCCAGGCTCTACCTACATGAGGCACTTGGAGCTGCTTTAGAGAGGTCCTATTCCCATCTAGCAGTCTCCCTACTTCTAAAGGAGAGGAAACTCTTATGGCCAGAAATGATCTTGGAAGTAGGTCCCACACTGTGCCCTTCCTGCCTCCTGCTACATGGATGATCCTTTCACTCAGCAGTACCTTGCCAAAGGCTGGTATCACGGCTAGTTGAAAAAGAACAGAGATTCAGTTAATAGAAAAAGTAGCTGAATTTGTGATGCAGCTGCTTGGTGAACTGACCACAAAGGGCAGAGGTGCTGATGGCCAGATTCTCAGAGACCGACCTGGATGAACCAGAGGTCCTGGCTTATGGGTACAAATAACATTGGACGTGGTAGAAATCCTGGAGGGCAAAACTTGGGTTGCCATAGAAACTGTTTCTAAATGTTCTAAACACCATGTGCAGGGCTAGACAGACAGGCAGAATTCCAATGTAAGCTTGAAAAAATGATGTATGGAAGAGGGTCTAGAATTATTAGGAAGTAGGAAAGCCTTTGAAATAGAGAGAATCTGGACAAGATGGATGGGCTCCATCTAAATTCAAAGGGAGTGAAGCTGCTGGAACACTAAAATGTTTTAGAAAGTCTGTAGCTTTTGTCAGACTTCTCCCTCCACCATCTAAAAACAATATAGTAGATCCAAGAAGAGTTCAGAGAATGGGAATAAAGATGGAAAACACGGGACAGCTTCTTTAGAAAGAACAGCTAAGTGTGCTAGGACTAAACTAAATAGCCCAAAAGATAAATAGAAATCAGTGAGTAGGGATTTGTTTTCTTACTCAAAAAAAAAGCTAGAGGGCATAAACTGAAATGAGCATGTGGTGGTGAAAACTAAACAGCTTATTGTAAAAGCTGGAAGTTTACAGAATTCAAGGAGACAGGTTCAGGGAAGAGCAAAACACCAAAGGTTTTCTCAATGGATAGAAACCACCTCTGGCTAAGGAAGTCCCTGAGCCCTAAATTACTGGAGATTTAAAGAGCAGTAGGATGAGGGGAGGAGGAAGAACAGGGAAATGTAGAGCTATATTAGCTTTATTCTTATATGCTGCCCTATGCTCATCTGCTGGTGGCCACTTCCAGAGACAGGATGCTGGGCTAGATGCACCTGCTGATGCAGGGTGCCTGTTCTTCAATTCTAAACTAAACACTGAAAAGGATACCGAACCTCCCAGCTCTGAGGGATTGCTTTACTTTGGTGCTCATGTGTGCCAGCTCGTTCCGGGGGGTGGTGGAAGCCTTTTGCAGTTTTTATTTAACTAACATGTATTTATGTTGAGACCCTATTATGAGGTGTTACCCAGTCTTTGTACACTGGTGTTTACTGCAGAAGAGTGCAGACAGCCACGCCAATGCCATAGGGCAGAATAAAATATTGCAACTTGAAGTATCAGTAAAGTATTTAGGCCAGTAAATTAGACCACCAACAACTGGTAGCATTCATCCAGAAGCTTTACAGGAACTTCCAAATATAAATACTGAATAAGTTTGTCTAGTTTATAATTTAAGTGAGCCTTGGTGTGATAAGAATGGCAAGTGGCGAGCAATGCTATTTTTTTTAATTTATTTTTTAAGTTTGTGGAGTAATTCTGCAGATTACCGCAGGGTAGCAGGTCTGTATTGGGAAAAACAGAACTGGTAGGCTCATGGATAAGTGTATATTAGGGAAGACCCAGCATGATTCATGCAATGCATAATTGCCCTTTCAAGATCTTTGAAGGAGTTGGCAAGCATATGCACCATCATAATTGTGCACTTGGGTTTTAAAAAGTTCTTGATAGGAGCTCCTCACAAGCTCTAAAATAAACTAAGTTTTCATGGCTTGAGAGGGAAGTTCCTCTTAGGGATGAATAATTGGTTAAAAGACAGAAAACAACAGGTAGAAATGAATGGGTAGCTTTCGTAGTGAAAGGAAGCTTGTATTTGGGATCCCCAGGTATTATTCAACATAGTCATTAAAGATCTGAAGAAGATTAATACTGATGTGACAGAATTTGATGCTGGTTCATTAGGAAGGTCAAATCTGAAACTTATCAGAAAGCTTAAAAAGGATCTCGCGCTGTTGAACAATTAGGAGATCAAATTGCATCCAGTCTTGGTGAATGTAAGGATGTCTGTAATGGGGAAATAACCACACATCAGAGATTGGCTTTATTAGATATCTGCTCAGGAATGAAGTTGTGCAGTTATTGTGTTCCCTGAAAACATCAACTGAAAGTTCATCAGTGATCAGAAGGGCAAACAGCGTGCTGGTAGCTTCTGGAGAAGTTATTGAGAACAAAGCAGAAAGCATCATCATGCTTTGGTGCGCTTGTGTTTGTATACTTCATAAATTGCAGCCTGTCCCATCTCTAAAGGTATATAGTAGAATTCGATAAGGACAAAGAAACATGGAGAAGAAATATGGATGTTATCGAACGATTCCCATGCAGAGGATGGAGAGTTAGTCTCTTAAACCTGGGGCACGATGGTTTGGAGAGAGGTGAAAAGGAGGAGATACAATAGTCTGTAGAATTATGAATGGCTTAAGAGACAGTGACTAGTGAATTCACTAGGTCTCACAGCACAAGAATTCAGGGGCCTTTTAGCTTCTCCATCTGTTACTAGCCAAGTCAAAGAACCCATGTTGGGCGAGGCAGACATTTTGGTCCGATCCATATAACATATAATGTAGTTGTTCTCAACTGAAACTGAGTTAGCTGCCTAGGATTAATGGCAGGCCTTAAAGTGCTAATTCTCAAAGTCAAATCAACTCAAATTGAGTCTGCCCCCAATTTCTTGCATGTGCATTGATTTTTTTTTTTTAATTGAGAACAGCATAAAAATGATTATAAGTTATATTCTGCCTATTTAATGTGTTCCTGTGGACCTCTTACTATACAAGCATCATGAATAATGTACTGGAATGAGGTGTGAAGCATTTGGGATTTTCCAGTGCTAAAAAATCTGTTTGGAAAGTTTGGTACTCTTCCTTCTCCTGTTGAAGCAGCTTTAGCAGTGCTTCCACGGGGGTTCCTCAGGTCTGTATGTCATGTCTCCCCAACTCACTTGATGCCTACAGTGGAAGACAGTACCAGTCAGATAAATACTTTTTTGTTTCACTCGAGATACACTGATGTTAACATAAAGAAATGACCAGTCAGTATGGCAGAAACTAGTAAGATAGTATGACTTAAAACTTTCGGTTGCTTAAGCAAGCGCTTTCACAAAATAAAACCTGTGTTCAGTGTTGCGCTTGGCAGGATAGAACAGCCATGGCCAGAGTTCCAGTTCTTTAATACATCTTTCATACATTCATTGTCTACACTATATATTTTACAGAGGTGAATATGATATATTCTGTGGTTCTGCTGTCCTGACACTTATTCATTTATGCAGCTTCAATATTGGCTACATTGCTGTGTTTACAGTATTACAAGTTACTTTAAGTGTAAGACATTTACAAAACTAAGTGGGTACCTGGATATCAAAACCCTTGGGTATTGAAACAATTTGGGCAACTGGTCTCTACGTGCATTTCAGACTTTTTCTGTTGTATCTTTATATTCCATTTTTATCTAACACAATACATACACTTTTGGGAGTCAAAAAGTCACACTGATACGAATTTTCTTCGTGTTAAGTAGAAGAGTACTTCATGGGCAATTATCACGTTACTAAGAAACCCCACAAAAACCCCAAATAAAACATCATGTGGATTTCTGCCCCTTTAGGATACCGCTGTCTTCATCTGCATTAACTGGCCATAGTTGGAACTTGTGTTTTCCAGTCACTGTTACAATAGGTTATCACCAGTCTCTTTAAAGAGATGAGATTGTCCTTGGTACATTAGTACAGTTAGAAAATGCATAAACTGTTACTCAGAGAAATAATGGTTACCGTCTCTTTGGTAACTGTACTTCTTTGAGATGTGTTGTCCAAATATACTTTGTGTTTTTACCTGCCTTTCTCATTATCAAGAAAGCCTCTAGGAGCTCTAGTTTTTACTAGATTGATACGTAATTGCAGATTCCTTCCCTTTGGCGTACTGTAACCTGCAACTTAGCATGTAGGGCAGAAGCAAAGCTCCAAAGTATACTGAGTGTTTTTAACAGCAACCTTTGTTTGGACAAAAACACAGCTCAACAATCTGCATTTACAGAGTGTGAAACACCCAAAAAATGTGAAATATCATAAATGCCTGTTTAGTCCATGTGGTTTAAAGGTTTTTTTAGTAATCATAGAACAGATGGAAGTTTAAAAAAAAAAGGAAAAAAGGTCACTCTGTGTGAAAGTTAAAGTATTTTAGAAATAATAATAGTGTTAATCTTTTACTCAGCTACACTGCACTTCAGCACTAGATTGCAAAACCTTTCTTTCAATTTTTAGACTGAAGCTCTGTTCCGGAGAGCTAACACATTTGGTGGTAATTTTATATTGTGAATAAAAGTATTCTAGAGACTGCAGAGGTTGTTTTAATGCAAAATCTTGATACAAGACTTTGCAACATAATTATAATAAATGTTTTAGACTTCATTTTATCTACTTGTCCAAATGCTTTTAGCTTTAAATCTTACTAGATAAAATTTTCCTCACCCACTTGCTTCTACTACTTTACTGTTGAGGGGGAAGTTTGTGACTCTAATAGCTGTCAGCTCTGCCTTCTCAAAAAAACATATTCCTATCAATTTAGACTTCTCTTCTGTTTGTTTTTAGGTTGGGTTTTTTTTTTTTTTTTTACTTTATTGTATTTTTTCTGGTGTGTGTTAAAAATAGCAATGAAATCATAAAATGGGTGGCTTTCTTGTCATCAACTGATTCTTTGTTTTCTTCTAAAGTCCTGTTACTACCAAACAAAACTAAAGCAGTAAAACCAGGCTCATGTTAAGGTGAAATCTTTTCTAAAACTACTTTTGGATAGAAAGCTAATTGAGATGAGCCTGAGTCTGTCTTCTTGACATGCACAATTCTGTGTGTGCTCTCAGCACTTACCTGTGAAAGATGTGAGACCAAGTTTGAAGGCTCTAAGTTGTTATCTAATTGGAACTTAGCTGGAAAAAGGTATTAACATAAACCCAGTAACTTTTCAATTGTATTTCTACATTAATCACTTAAAACTCTTCATATTAATGTTGTGTTCTGCTTTCTCCCATACTTTGAACTTCTTCACAGAGGACAGTGAATTAAGAAGAACCTTGCAGTCTTTAGCTTGTGGAAAAGCACGAGTATTGATTAAAAATCCAAAGGGCAAGGATGTAGAAGATGGAGATAAATTCATCTTTAATGGTGATTTCAAGCATAAATTGTTTAGAATAAAGATCAACCAAATCCAAATGAAAGAAACAGTATGTATTTATTTTTCGCATTCATCCTGTTTATGTTAACTATTTATCCACAGGTCCCACATGGAGAGAGAGGATCTCTGCATTTCCTCTCAAAGTTTTTGCATATGGATAAAGGAAACACGTACTTCATTTTTTTTGGTAATCAGGCTGACTCGCAGAGGCAATAGTTTAAAACTCACTGAAATATAAAAACAACTTAGGTTCTTTCCTATGCTTGCAAATGTAAATGCCTGTGTGTTACACTGATAGATCTTGTAGATGTTTCAGTCCATCTTAGAAGTTTTCATGGTATGGCTGAGATGTTACTATATTGAACTCATGAATCAAATGTCACCATGTCACTTCTTTATTTAGTGGGTAAGAGAATTTTAAAGTCAGAGTTCTCCCTGTTTTTGCAGTGGATGTCTTTGTTGTACTTGAATCCCAATTCTTGACACGAGGTGACGTGTTTTAATTAACAGTTGTTTCCTTTTTGCCTTTGCATATTAAAATCCCTGAAAGTCAAACTGAAGTTGAGCAGTTTGATACAGAAGACTACTGCATTTGGGCTGTCAAACTGTTACATGTTGTCTCAAAAATTTGAAGTGATTTTTTAAGATTTAGTTTAATTTATCAAATAGATTTAAAATAAGACACTTTTTTTTTTTTCTTTACATTATCCTTAATTTTATCTTTGGCTTGCTTGAGCAGTACACTTCAGAATCACTTAGTTCTTAGTATGCAGTACTGCATGCATCTGTCTTAAAGATGAGTCAGACTACATGAGTTTCATTTCATTGGAAAGGTTAACTATAGAAATATAATTGATAAAAAAATAGCAATAAAAGGTGATACGATTTGTGGTGTTGTATTGTTCTTCAGGTTGAGGAACAGGTCAGCACAACTGAAAGAGTATTTCAAGACAGGCAATATCAGATTGATGCTGCTATTGTACGAATAATGAAGATGAGAAAGACTCTTGGTCATAATCTCCTTGTTTCTGAATTATATAATCAACTGAAATTTCCTGTAAAGGTAACTGATTTTTGTTATTCAAACCATCCTAGGATTATCTAAAAATATGTAATATACTTTTCCATTCGGCCAGTCCATAAGAGTAAGAAATCTGAAATATGTCTGAATCAAATCCATAGATTAAGATATTAAAATGAGTGTGTGAACAGAAATAAGCCAAAATATCAGTAGGAAATCATATTTAGTATTTACTATGGCACATTTTCTTATGTAGCTCTTAGCAGTCCTATTTTTGAAACTGTAATATAAATGTAAATATATTTTTAACTATTTTACTAATCTCATCTTTTCTTGTAGCCTGGAGACTTGAAAAAGAGGATTGAATCTCTCATTGACAGAGACTATATGGAGAGAGACAAAGATAACCCCAATCAGTACCACTATGTTGCATAATGGAGAGGAAATACTTTTACTTAAAAACAAACAAACAAACAAAATCCAAAAAAAAGAAAACCAAAATCATCCACGTATATCTTCAGGACACCAAATACCTATGCTGTTCCAGACTTTCCTTTTAGCAGATTTCAGGTTGATGTATATTATTCAACCAGCTGCATGCACTGCTGTGGAAGAGAAGGAAAATGACATGTTAATTGATCATCCTTGTCAAGACTCCTTAAAAATTTTAAATGTCATGTTTTTATTTCTTTTAGTTACTCTTTAGTTCTTATAAGTTCTTCAAAATGTAGTTTTACAGTTTTGTTTAACACTGTCATTGAGCTTGGATGGAAAGGTAAAATTACCTGTGTGAGAAATACTTCTGTGATGGATGCAAGTCTGGTTTCTTTGTTTTATGTGTTCCTAACTGCATCCATAAAGACCCTATATGCTGCATTCTTTAGCTACAGTGACAACTTGGGTAATTTTTTAAAAACCCTTAATTGATGAACACTTATGTACAAGCAGTGTTGTTGAAATACACTGAATTTTTGAAATTATGCACCATGAAAACCCTTAAACTTGTGTTTAATTTTCTTTCAAATGATTATAAACTTCAGTCTGGTTTGGATAAATCAGGTTTTGAAGTGAGATCCTTGAAGTGCCAAGAGGACAACTGCATTCATGTGTGTAGTGAGTTGTTGGATTATTTAGCTAAGATATGGATTATTATTTTATTACTACTTGGGCTGGCGTGGGTGGCAAAGATTAGATCTGAGTCAAAGAGGCCCTACCTCATTTTAGGGCAAATGGTGTTTATCACTGTTTATGTAATTGCCGTAATATTTAGTTTTGCCTTGAAAATAACATGCAGGGAACCTACTGTACAGTGTGCTCCACTCTAAAAAAAAAAAAAAAAAAAAAAAAAAAAAAAGAACTTTTTTTTAAAAAGACTTTTATGGTCTCGATATTGTGAAAGCATAGTTTTTTGTCTTGAAAGACTAAGGATTTTCTGAGTACTTTGTTACATATTGTATATATGTAAGTTGATTTGAATTAAAGAATGAAAGACACTGTAGATCTGTTAGATAATTGTAACTATAAGGAAGACACCTTTTGTGGTAATACTTAAAAGACTTTGTTTATTTTCCGGATTTGCATACTGGTGTTTTTCATTCTGAAAAAGAGCTACCAAAGGAGTTTTGATCATGGCATAAATGAGAATTTAACTGAGCAATATTTTCTTGAGAGATACCTTACTAAGTTTATGTAACATGGGTTTTGTGCATCAGTTAAAAGCCCACCACCTCTTCTTAAAGTAAACATTGCTAAGAGTTGACATCTTGTGGATTTACATATTAAAGTCCTTGTTGTGTCATCTGGTGTCATTAATTGTATTGCATTCTTCTGAATTGTTTTTGTTCCCTTTGTGTTTAGAAACTAAACACTTTTAGTTTATTGTATTTAAAACATATTTAATATTGTAATTTAATGTAGACTTATTTTAATATTTGAATCTTCAGTTAATGCAAATAAAATACTTGATGCTTATTAAATAGTAATTTCTTAGCCTTTGTGAGAATGTGGCACTTCAGTTTATTTGTGCAGTTTGTTCTTTAGTGTTTATTATACCATTCACCTTGTAATTCACTTTCTATGCATATGGAAGCTGATCAGATCCATCTTACTAGACTGCTAAAACAAAAAGCAGTATGTGCCTCACAGAAATGTAACAGCCAGAGGCTTTATCCACACAGAAAGCTGGCAGTAGTGTGCAGTAAGTGATACCAAGCTGTGAATGTGTACCGCCTTCCCATTCTGAACCCAAACTGCCTGGCTCAATGGTTTTAAACAGTAGGTTAAAAGCAGTGGTGTTATCCTGAAGATGACTGAAATGGTTCTGCCTTACAAAGCAATGTTAATTGATTAAAAGTGCCAAGATGTGCAGTTTTTCTTAATTGCCATAGTCTAGAACTCTTTGGCCAAATTACTCTGGTATAGCAATTAAAAATGAGTTGTTCCATGAGCGGTGGAAATAATGAAGCCTGTCTTTCTGTGATGCATGACCTTGGTCCACTACTGTATCATCCCCCCCAAATAACCTCAAGCAGCAGTACTGCAGAGGGTTTTTCTGCTTAGTTCTGGCTTTCTGCTTGTGGGAGCATTGGGAGCTCAGCCAGCTCCGGCTGCTGATCTCCACCCATCCCCTTGCCCCTAAACCTACAGAGAATGTAATGATCTCTGAAGATTTTTTACTCTTCCAAATGGGTCTGAAAGTGGCTTCAGAGGATCAAAAGCTGTGGGAGAGATGGGCAGGCCAGATGATTGTGACTCTCTTTTTCCTCAGGTCCTCATTTTTAGTTCCATTACCTCAAATTTTTCTTCCTGGGATTTGGTATGTGCTGAACCAAACAGGTAAGCACTTTGTTTATTAGTCAGCCCAGTAATCACTTCTTCATAGCAAAATAGCTGCTTTTGATAGGTGGTGATAGAATTTGGCTGAGCATCCAGTCTCAACCAGCTGTTGGTTTGATGCCGGCTATTTGGTTCATATCACCCCGAGTGTATTTGTGCCCACAGGGCAGAGGTTGCTAAACATTTCTTCCAGGAAGATCACCCAGTGTGGAAGACATCAGACTGTAGCAAAGTGACAGATTTCCTCTGTAATACATCTATGTTCAGAAATGTCTTGAAAACCCGTATCTTGGCAATTCAGTGTCCTTGGAACAAATTGCGTAGCAGCTTCTATGGAATGACAAAAACAGCAGGAATCTGGGATACAGGTGGGGGCTCTCCAATCTTACCAAAACCTTCCAATTATACTGGACTGTTTCAAGGTAAACATTCAGGAAACTCATCCAGAGAAACGTTACATGTATATTTAAAAAGCAATCTTCCTAAATGTGATGTCCTGTCATGTAGCCCAACGTTTCCTGAGGGAAAGCGAATGTGAGAATTCAGGCTGATGGCTGAGTTGCAGGTGCTTCCCAAGTCTGGCAATTACAGCTCTCCTTACCAGCCACCAACAGCCTCCTTCCTGCCCGCTCCTTGTGCCCTGTTTTTAGTTTCCTCTGTATTCCTTCATCTGAACCTGGGCTTATCATTTAAGTCCCTTGGTCTGCTGCAGCTTCTTTCTTCCTTTCTTTGTGCTATCCATCTTTGAAAAAAAATTACACACCTTTCAAGCAACTTTAGTGCATCAACTTGTTACGCAGATAGACCTATTTATAGGTTTACGATCTTTGGCAGGTGTGTTAGGGAGAGCGGACTCTGTACTATAACCTTGGTTATCTATTCCTAGCACGTCTCTTCAGAAACAAAATAACCCAGTGAAGTCAGATAATATGCAGCAAAAGGCTACAGGAAAGATGAAGCCATGTTTCAGGGAAAGTCTTTCCTGGTAATAATTCCCAGCCTGTACTCTGTCTTCCATACTAGTACTCTGCCTTGACTTTGCAGAACAGTAGTAACAGCTTCTAGATCTTGTGGGTATTTCCCATGTTCTTCCTCGTAAGCAGCCGTTCTCTATCCATGGCTCTTCAGGGCCAGGAAGCGTATCATGGTTCACCTGGAACTCTGTGTGTGTTGGTTGGGCAGCAGCTCTGTCAAACAAAACGCGTATGGGCTGGGTATGGACTGTATTTCCCTTGGTGACGGCACTTACTTGCATCTCTGGGATGTCTATATACCAGCTTTTACAGAAGCTGTAACTTTATGTCTTACCCTGCTATCAAGTTTGATTGATGTTGAACAGCAAGTTATTGAGCCATGAGGCTGATGGCCAACATGGTTGCATAAGACTTGTTTCATTAGGAAAACAGGCTAACAAACACCCTGGTAATACTTCTGCTGACAATGACATAGAGATTGGGTTTTGTGCAGTCTTTACACCACTATAAAAGGCTTAGTAAGCTAACGATCCACAGCACGTAAGATCAACATCATTCTCTGCTGATGGCCTTATGTTTGTTACTTACCAGTTTTTTGCCACAATATTGTTGCTTGATGCAACTTCTGTATTAATTGGCAGTTATCCAAGTATATGTTATTTTTCAATTTATAGACACCAGTTTTCCAGTAGAGGGGCAGACTACTGCACAGCAAGTTTACACCTGATGTTGGACCTCCCTCGCTCTTTTGTTTTCTGGCAGACTTAAGTAGTCCGCAGACCTTCCTCCACTCCTGGTGCAGGTTTCAAAAACAGTGATCAAAAAATAAGAACAGACGATGTCCCACCTCCATTAACCTCAACTCCTCTGCAGATGACTCATTCAAACACTTGACCAGAGATGCTCCTTATGTCCTTTTTCAAGCTGACTAACTTCTGCTTTTGGCAATATGTGGCAAGAACAAAGATTGGTAAAAGTGCTGCAGGAAAAAGCAAACAAACGAAAACACTGGTGTCTCTAAAAATGCACAGATAAAAATGCAGCATTAAGAAAGAAATGTCTGTTTGTAGAAATAGCATTGAAAAAGAAAGGCAGATCTGCAAGCTACCCTGAAGAGCAAATAAACTTCTCTAGGATGTTTTTGGGAAATAGGAAGTGTAAGTGAACTGAGACAAACATCAGTGAAAGGTCATCAAGTTTAGAGCAACTGGACTTGACTTTAGCAGCTGGTAAATTGTATTTCAAATTGGTTCTAAGTTAAAATGTATGAAGGCAGCTTGGGAGCATAAAATGATTCTGTCTCAGAGCTGATTAATCTGGAGTACACTGTAATGAGACGGATGACATGGCAGTCATTTTCAGAAAGCAGAAGCACTCTGTATTGGCACACTTTCCGATAGTACTAGAAATAGGATTTCAGTAGCAGTAAGTGCTTCTGAGGTTTCCAGTGAAGAAAGGATATCTTTAACAGGTCAGGTAAGAAAGAGCATTGAATTACAAAGTGATCAAATGGCCTGGGCTCCCTATCTTCGTTACTATGCTAACATCTGAGAATGTTGATAGATTAACTTCACCTAAAAAAGGGATTTTTTATAAAAACATCGGACAACATCAGAAGCTATGTGAAAGTGCAATTAATTTTACCCATGCAACCACAAGTTGTCACCAGTCCCTGTTTTGGCTTGGAACAGACACATGGATTATATGTATACACAGGTAAAGACATATACATCACTTCAGAGATAATAGATCATTAACTTCCAGTGCTTTTATACAGCTGGGACTGGATTAATTCTAGGGAAGATGACTGCATTGACATTAGACTGCCTTTAAACTCCCTGGCAAGAAACATTCTGCCAGCAATACAGAAGCTAGGTGGGGTAACTGCTCACTGAAGCCACTTCTCACGCTCCTCCATTGCCTCCCCTTTAACACAGGGGTGCTGGTGCTGCATTCCCCACTGGGAACCGCAGCTCAATGCCCAGAGCTGGTCAGGCTGACCCGGGCCCCGATGTTCCCCGCAGCTCTCATCCGACACGAGTTACACACATAAGATGTATGACACTTTGCGGAGACCCCAAACCTCCGCGCATCCATTGCCAGACACAGCTGCTGCAGGCGAGGGCTGGGCAGGTGGCCCGCGCCAGGGCGGCAGTGCCCCAGGGCCAGGCCACGGCAGTCTGCAGCACACGCTGGGCCACAAACCGTAGCGATGGGGCCCCGAGAAGCCCCAGGCCCACGGGTTAGGCCTGGCAGCAAGCGTGGCCCGGGGCTAAACCGCAGCTGCTCGGGACGATGGTGCAGCCTACACGCGTGTGCCGCTGCATGCCACGACGGCCAGCAAGCGTGCACCCGCCGCCCCACGCCGCGGGCGAGGGACGCAAGGCGCCACCCCCGCCCCGTGCCGAGGGGCAGGCCCGCTCCCCGCGCGTTTGCACGCGTGGCAACCACCCACCCGCCTTCACACAGCTGCGCTCGCACACCCACACCTGTGCACCCCGCACACCCACGAAGGCCTGCGCGCCTACCGACCCCACACTCGCAAGCCCCCGCCGCCGCCGCCGCCGCCGCCCCGCCACCGGGGCGGGCGTTGGA
>VYXH01008652.1:221831-280810 GCA_013397275.1 Burhinus bistriatus | reverse complement strand
ACAGCCGCGGGAGGTGCGAGGGGGAGGATGGAGGAAAGGCGGCGGCGGCGGCTGCGCTTGCGGGGGCCAGAAACCGTGTAGCGACCGGGAGCGCTCCTCGGAGCATCTGCGCTGGGTGTAGGGACAGCGCTCGGGGAAGAACCTGGAAACATGCCTTTACCTCTCACGAGGCATGGAAACGCAGGAACTACTGATGTCATTGCTAGGAAGCTGCTGTTTTCTGTCGGGCCTGTAATGCTCCCTTCCTTAATGACTTTCGTTCTGCAGTATCTTGAGTGAAACCTGAAATGTCGCTGAAATAGAGAGGTTTTAGTGCCTTCATGAAAAGGTTTGTTAGTGCAGCAAAACTGTTTTATGGGGAGGTATATCTGGCTTGTTTATTCATAACTACCTTGCTTTAGGTTTTTTGCCTTGAAAACCACATCACGCGACGCTATCAAGTTTCTGAAATGTGGCTTTGGCAGCAGAGGAAACTTCTTCAGCAGCTAGCAAAAATATTTCCTGAATAAAGCAGCAGTTGAGAATGGTTATCTGCTGTCATTTTGGAGATTATGACAGCCTTTGAAACTCTTCTGACATTTATTTGGTAGTAAATATCTTTATCGTTGGTGATGGAACTTCAGTTTCACTGACCCTGAACGATGTCACTCACAAGGGGCACTGAGCAGTTCAATTATCCAGCTCTTGCGTGCCAGTCTAGTGAGCACAGTGACCCTGCTATCAGACTTGCTTTTTAGAATTGCCAACCTAAGTGGCATTGAGCTGGTGTTATAGTGGGAATTCTTTGTATAGCTTGTTTAACATAGTTATGGCTTAAATGAAGAATTGCTTTTGTTTGCCTTCTAATCAGCCTGCATAGTTTCTAAGTGGTACCACAGATAATATTTTCTGGAACTGAAGTAGTCTTCCCCTGCTTAATTAGCAGTTACAAATGTAATTCGATGCATTAGCTTTGTCACTTTCTGGCATGTAAAACGTGTTGGGTTTCTGCAGCTGAGGCAACAGACTAGTTTATTTTACTACAGAGTAGCTGTTTACTGACAGCTGGGGCTTTGTACCAGTGTCTATTGACTGGGTGTTTCTACATAACTGTATCGTACAATCTCAGGGGAAAATTTTGTGGTGCAAATGGAGTACAGATAGCCAGAGTGTGGGGCTTGGGCTGTAGTGAGGGAGGGGAGAAGAATATGAGATAATGATAAGATATGAGGTGAATTCTGATGTCTTTAGCTTGTTTGCAGCCATTTAGTCATCTGGGTGAACACTGATGAGGTAAAGGTAATGATTGCAGAAGGCTGAGGGATTAGCACGGGTGGGTCAGACCTGAAAGCTTGTTTGGCAATGCCTTGAATTTGGGACAATAGAAATTTTTTTTCCCTCCAGAATGCCTCACCACACCTCACTGTTCCAGTTTTCCATTCACATTGAGCAGCAAGCACTAAGCTGAATATTTCGTATGTCAGCATTAAGTGTTTTGTGATTAATTTCCTCACGAATATCGAATGTGCATATAGAATGAAAAAAGATTTAGGTAATAGAGTGGTAAATACAGGGAAGGAGGGCTATGGGAAATGAAGTACCTCCCCTCAAATTTAGCTGCTGCTTTTTGAAATTTGGAGGAAGATGGTGCTTGTCTGCTGTTGAGCACGATGGGTCAGTTGGGTTGTGTGCCAAGCCCAACAGAGCTGCTTGTGCTCTTTCAGTCCTAGAGCACCTGTAGTTTTCTTCCTTACTGAAACACAGACACATCAGAGAAAACATTTCTGAAAATCTGAGTTTAGAGTCAGACATGGATTCAGTGAGTAAATAATGAAGTGTCTGAGATTTGGGAAAGGAAAAATGAGTTTGAAAAGGTAGTATGATGCCACTGCAGAGTTATTGACACATAATCCGCATGTTTCTATTGCACAACTCTAGTCCAAAGGGGAATTTCAAACTTTGCTACCAGTGTAGGGATAGCTGAGAGAATAATAAATGATAATAAATTCCAGCCAGTGAGTAATTTGGTGTTGTATTGTTTTCCCCAGTTTTGGCATTGCGAGCTGTATGGAACTGAGACAGAGTATAAAGTAGTTTTCATGAAATACAACCACTTTTACATTGTGTGACTTCTGAAACATTGTTTTACCAAATGCTGCCCTTAACATAGTATTTGTTTGATAGCTTCTTTAAGTGTGTTGACACAGTCTCTAAGTATCTGAATTTCTGTGCTAGTCCCAAGCCTGTTGCCATGTGATAGGGTACTCAGCTTTGGCTTCAGCAGCTTTTCTGACTTGTAGAGTAACTTCTTACTTGCGGAGTTAAGAACTCCGCAGGCTCCCTGACATGCTGCTGTTGAGATATGCTCCCGAGGTTCCTATTCAGGCTGACTTAGAAGTTTCATTTTTGGTGTAATCTGCTTCTAGATTGTTCTGTAGTGAATAGGATGATTTCTAATCAGTAGCAGACGATAAACTCAAGAATTACCTCTAGGTACAGAGGAACCCTACTCAAAGAAAAGATGGGTATTTTATTGAGAAGTCGACTGTTATCTCTGTTAAGCTTTTCTGTATCTTAAAGATAACTTATTTCTAGCACTAAGAAGGCACGCAGCTTAACTGCAACAGTTTGTCTTTTTCTCTCAAGTAAGACATGATTATCTGGAAATTCTTTGAGAAAGCATTTGAATGCTTCATTACATTGTCTTAATTCTGAATTATAGGCCTACTATTTTAAAATGTATCTCATGTTTTGATACATCAGACTTCCATGGGTTTTGTACATCTGACTTCAAGATGGACTGGTGTCCCTTTCCATCTAAGGGTAACAGCTTCTTAACCTTCTTTGTTACTTGACAGCACCCCTGGCTGTCAGTACCACTTTTTCTACTGTAATTCAAAGTGTGAGAGTGTTAGTAGTGCCTTGGCAGTAGAGTACAGTTTCAAATGTGGTTCAGCTCTGAGCAGTGGACACTTGTCTAGCTGTTCCCTCTCCAGTGTTCAGGCTTGAGCACAGTAGTCCACACTTAATACGTTGAGTTTTTTGTATTAAACTCCAGTGGCTTCTGATTTCTCAACAACGCAGAATTCAGTCTAAGTAATACGGCAACACCAGTATGTCTTTACTTTCCTTGACAAGGGTGAGATCTACTCTCTTCTCAATAGGACTATGAGAGTGGTTTTACTCAGGCAGTTGGTTTTTTATTTTTACCAATATCCTCTCCTCTGGGGAAGCTTTCTCTTTAAATTGTCAACACAGTTCTCCTTCCTCCAAAATGTTGTTTTAGGCTGCCAGCTACCTTGAAGGATGTTAGTTGTGTGGTGTGATCCAGCAGCACTAACCAGGGCAAGTGCAAAATGTACTTGTTTGAATGCTGAAGAAAGTCTAGCCATGGGAGTTCAGACCTCCTGGTGGACTCATGTAATCAGCTGCTGTAGAGCTATCCCAGGCTTCCTTCCCCTAGATAGGAAACCATAAAGAAGCTTCATGTGACTAAACTCGATGCAATTGTGCAATTGTCTGGCCAAGTGGCAAGTGTACAGCTTCTAAATAGCCTTTCCTTTATAATGCTTTTGTACTTTTATGCATTTTTTTAATAAAGACAGAGGTTATCCATCTGCAAACTTGAATTGAGAAATAAAATGTTTACTACCTTAACGGAAATCAACAATATCAAAAACATAATATGAGACTGCGTGAATTGTCCCTGTTAGTTGGCAAGGATGCATCTTCTAGGGTTGGATGAGGAACTTGATACAATTGGGTGCTGCACCTGCACAAGTGCAGCTGATTCTCTTTTCCCCTACAGTACTCTCATCCATCCTTGAATTAAGCTCTGTTCCTCCTTTCTGCCACTGTGTTTGTGTTCAAGTGTGTGCAACAGCAGTTGAAGAGAGTCCAGCCTTGTCTTTTCCCACTATGCTGTCCAGATAGCCAGTGTTTAGTCTTCAGAGTCCATTGGTGACAGGTAAATGTAACTCATAATTTTATGAAGACCATCTTGCCTCATGCAAAGTGGTTCATCCATCAAGTCTGTCAAGGGACTTTCCTGCTTTGAGTAGTTCCCCAGAAATGTTAGGGTTGGTAAATAGTGTGATCTTTCAAAAAATACGTTATTTTTTAAAGTTCTTGTATTTTTCTGTACTATCCCAAGGTAGTATAGATCTGGGATCCTAAGCAAGTGATCTTTACTCAGCCTTCTGAGAAAGGACTTGTACTGTGTGTCCCTCTGGGAGTGGTGCTCATGTTAGAAGACAAGTGATCAGAGGGAGGGCATAACTCCTCAGGGATTTTTCCATTCTCTTCTCTGGCATAGACTTAGGAGTCTGAAGTGGTGACTAAGGTCACCACTTTGTTCACAAAATGACACTGAGATGACAGGATCCACCTGAACCATCAGAATGAGTAAATTACTGGGCACTTCTGTTCACGTATACAATGGAAAATAAGACGCCTTTAGATAAGAACCAGCATTTCTTATCTAGAACCCAAAGAACATGTGGGCAAAGGTGCAGGGCAGCACAGCAGTGCTGTAGCTTAGGTACAGAATGATTGAGTAGTGCCAGCATCAGTCAGCAAGCATCCCTTACCTTCAGAGTACTGCCGCGCAGTAATTACAAGGTAGGCTGTAGCCAAGGAGAGTCTTTGATGTGTATAACCAGGCTGTGGGTGTGATACTCTGAACCACTGTCATCGTGCTTGTGGGGAGCAGTTAGCTGGGCTATGCTGCAGCCGTGGTTTTCCTCCCTAACACCATAGTTACGCCTTGGAACTGCACACAGTCCTGTCCACTAGCTACGTATGTCGCTTAAACTACTGATGATGTGGAATATGTGCCCAGGTGGATTTGGATGGCTTGCTGTCCTTTCTTCCAAGAGGGAGGCAGAAAAATACTAAAAACACTTTTACTTATACAGGAAACATGAATGTAGTAACAAAACCCAAATTATATAAAAGTAGTTTTTGTGTTTGAGATCCTTATTGTCAGTGTTCCATGTTCATAATAAAAAGTGGAGACAAAGTAAATCATTAACTATAGTAACTGAAGTCCTCTTTGCAAGCAGACAGTGTAAACAATTGCCATTAATATATGCTTGCTTTTTTAGAGCACAACAACCATTAGTCTTTCTCCCTTAGTAGCTTTCCATTATATGGGACAGTAACCCAAGGGTAGCTGTACTTGGCTAACAAGATTTCAATTATAAAAAGGTTGAAACCTGAAAGCATCTTTGTGTGGTCAAGAGATGGGGAATCCTGCCATTCTCAAAGCTGTATTCAAAAAGGCTCAGATTTTGATTGTTCACATGTGCTAGATTGTTTTGTTAGCTTTGTAGTTTTCAGTTTAAAACAAACTTAACTTTTTGCGGTAGGTTTCTTTAAGACAAATTCTTATATAACCAAGAAAGTCTTAGTTTTGTTTGACTTGTTTATTGTATCTCAGACTGTTAATATACTCTGCTTTTTTTTTTTGATGTAGGCATGTTAGATAAGGAAGAATGCTGGATTTAATTCAATTAAAATATCTAGCCTTGCTTCAACAGTTTTACCTTCACTGTTTTCTTGCATGACACTATAATTTCAGAAATGGGGTCTAAAGGGAGAGATTATCTTATGATTTTCAATTAAAAATACACAGAATAAATATGTAAGCAGACCTTTTTTTGGAACCTATTGGAATACAAAGGAAGCGCCTGAACTAAGTGAAATTTCTTTGATGCTAGTACATTTTTGATGATTCTTCTACTAGATATCCATAATGTAGTATTTCCAGCCAAATGAGTAATGAACTTCACAAAACTTAACTTTTTGCTATTGAAAAGTCTAGAAGCTGTTCTGCTGTGTAAATCTGAAGTACTGCACTTGCTTTACCACAGATAGTTGTCAAGTGGGGTGCTGCAGTTTGAGAAGACTGTTTAAAGTCTGAAGTTAAGAAACTGGAGGTTGTATCATTTTTTGTGTTAAATAGCAAAGAACGATATTGTTGTAAGAAGTACGAGCAATATTCTCAACTTGTAGATATGCTGTGATAAAATTGAGCAATACTTTATGTAACTTGATTAGAAATATTCCCAGGACAGATTGATTCAACATCAGTTTGCTTTTCTGTATTCTTGACATTTTGACTGTAGGCTCTTACTATTTGTGGGCTGGTGATGATTCATGCATTAATCACTAGTTGACACTGAAACTGCCTTCACAAGCTCAACAGCTGCTTTCCTGCCAAACCCAGGGAGCTGTTCCTCTGCCATAATCTGGCTGGAGTGAAGAGTAGGCAGGACCTTCCTTCCTTCAGTGTCTTGATTTGTTCTTCAGTGGTTTTTTTGCTAATTTTTCTTTGCCCCCGTGTCCCTTATGTTTCACCCTGTTTCATATGCATTCCTCCAAGACCATGGGAGCAGATGATGCTGCAGCACAGGGCTCTCTCTGTTTGCCATCCTTGTGCATGTCTGCTTACTTGCAGTGAAACAGCCCTCTTGCTACTTCGTTGAAGACAGCTCAGTGTCTCGTGCTGGATGTGTCTGTCTCATCACTGACACTGCAAATCCAGCAGCTGCTGAACACTTCTTAAGGAGGCATGGGGTTTTATAGCATTTGTTCCACACTAACAAAATGGGGATTCATATCATGGTGTGGATTTAACCTTGCAAAAATACAGTAGTTATACAGGTTGTATTTTTTACTGTTTGTTCACACCCCTTACTCTCTATTACTTAAACTTGCTGGGGGTGATTTGTCAGCTCTTCGTTCCCAGAATCTGTCTTCCATTTGGTGCTTTCTGGTACCTCTGCATTGTCTTTTGTTGTTCTCTGAATCATCTATAATGGGCAGGTCTGTCACATTTCCCTTTAAGTCAGCAACATTTTTCTTAATTGTTTTTCAGTCTTTTCTTTCCCCTGCATTTCTTTTTAAAACTGATTTTTCTTCTTCCATTCTTTTCTTCCCTATAGCTTATTTTTAGCTCTAAAATTGCCAAGATTTTTAATAGCTATCAAACTATAGTCAGCATGCCCACTGAAGGTTTTCATTCTAGCATGTTTTCCATTGGTAGTGTTAGTTCGAGTAGCCATGGCCTCTTACTCCCTGCCTTTACGCTGTTTTCTAAGCTGTGCTAGAAATCTTCAAGAAAGTGTTAAGTAGCTTGCTCTTGAGAAAACCAGTGCTTGGGTAAAATGTAAAAAAGTTCCAGATATAAATTCAAATGGAAGGAAACTTTGCAAATTGAAACTTCCATGTGGAAGGAGCATTGATTGTTTCTAATACTGCTCTGAACTGCAATAAATAACAATTTGTGAATATGTTCCTTAATTAACATTGAGCTGGACATAAAGGCAAAGGTAGGACAGTTTTGCTTTGAAGTATCGGTTTTCTACACTATCCATTCTTAGCAATTAATTTCTTCTGTCTATCTCAAATTTCAAGTCTAGACTCTTCAAATAACTGGGTGCAGTGTATGAATTCCAGCTTGGCCCCCTTTGGTGCTGGGTGAGGATATATTGTTGCTAAGGGCAAGGCAACAAGGGAAAAGGCTTGCTGAGTGCCAGAGAAATTGTTTCCAAGGCATTGCTGCAACTGAAGGGCCTTCTACCAAAGTCCAGCTGACAAAAAGTCCAATTTTTCCTAATAATTGTCTTAATACAACTGTATGCACCATAGTTTTGTAGTGAAAAGTTTTAAAATTGGGATTTGCTTTTTGAAAACTTCTTTGGGAGGGAATGGATAATCCCTTGGCTGGATCTTTTTGCTATATCAGCAGTTGAATGGGGTAGCATGTTTGACTCTAAAGCTTATTTGCTTGAGGTAAAGTGGTTTGTCTTGCAGCTGCTTTTTTACTAGGTTTTCTGCAAGAGTAAAATAAAGTAAAGCTGATAAAGTGCTAGCATGAAAATGGTGCAGGCTGTTCACAGTGAGGTTTGCTTCAGATGTGTGTGTGGTGACAAACTGAGAATCAGAAAAATAAAGTGCTTGACAATAAAGAAGTGGGAACACCAGATAAGAAGTGGGATTCCAGATACAGGAGCACTGTCCAGTTAACCCTTAGCGCAAATGAAGTGTGAGATAACCAGCTTTCTGGCTCTCCCCAACCTACTGCAACGCATACCCTAGGTGAAGCTTCATTGTCAGTAGATGCTGGTCTAAGTCCATGCTGCTGTCAGAGGATGATCCCGTGCTCCTCTCGCCACATGTTCTTACCCTGTTAAGTCATACTAGTGTGGTCAGTTGTACTAGTGCTCTGAGCACTAGGGCTGGAGGGGAGTAAGTGGTGGTGGGGAACCATGCTTTTGTCAGCAGCTCAGTCTGAGGTTAGCTTAAACCAGTCAGGAAAACATAACCTCAGTCTGTGTCAAGGTCTTGGCCCCCGTCCTCCTCTCAAGTGCAGAGAGCGTGATGACAGGAAAGAGAAGTTCTCCTGGCAAGGGTGGCGTGCTCCATTGTGCTATTTTGGGCAGTCCCTCCAAAACATCTGCACTCAATCCAAGCTTTCTAAATGCTGCATTCAGTGCATGTACAGCTGAGTGTCCTGGTACAGCAGGAATGAAGGCTGTGTGGTGTGCTGTGGGGGGAAGGCTGAGTGCTATAGGCATGCAGGATCAAATATGCTAAGTCAATTCTGGCTGAAGCTTGCAAAATAGTTGCTGTGTAGGGTGAACTATGAGTAGCTGCCTTGAATAGTATGGCTGGTCTTTGTTGCAAGTTTTTCTTACCCTCTGAGGACCCAGCATGTCAACAGTTTTGGTTTGGGTGGCTTTGTCTTTTTATAAATGGGGTGTTAAATTTGTGCTTTAATGTGTTAGTGATGTTAAAGCTAGTATAGAGATCGTTAATGCCCAAGTTTCCAAACTCAACTGCTGTTTAGGATGTACTGCTAAAATGTACAGTTGTATATATACGTCTCTTTGGGATCAAGAATTAAAACTTACGTGACACCAAGTTAACCACTTGTCATTCTTAACAGGCTTTTTACAGACTTCCTCTTCATTTGAGGTGAAAGATGCAAGTGGTAAGGTCTGCATAATTGCTGATATGACAGTAGCCTTCTCAGTGGAATACAAAAGCAATGGGCAAAAAGAGGTAAGGGGGTTATCTCATTGTGTCTAACTTGTCTTTATAAACTGTATGGTATTTCTGCGTGTGCACAGTATTTAAACTTTTGACAAATCTTTAAGCATGAAAAACTGCCTCAGCAAAGATTTTTCCCTCTGCCCAGTCATGTTGCATCAACTTTTATTTTCTTGATTACTGATGCTTCTTCTAATTAAACAGGGTTAAGGCTGCCTGAAATCACTACAGATGTGAAATTACTTTTGTGACTGAAACTCCACACTAGTCCTATTGGTAGCTAAAATGGCTTTCATTGGAACTGTAAAGGCAAAAATGCTACTAGTCGTCTTTTGGTGAACTTGGTCATACTTATGTGGACAAAGTCTGAGCTGAAATGGCCGTTGGCACGTAGCTTTTAAACTTCCCTGAAATCTGTGATCTTCTCACTGAGCAAATCTCTAGCTTTCAGTGTATCTACAGACTAGTGCAGTGCATACAAGTTGTTCCATATTAACAGCAAAAGCCTGGTAAAGGAAAGTCAAGAATTTTTGTTCACAAACTCTGCTGTTCAGCTTACTTTTTTGGTATCTTTACTACTGAACAGGAATTGTGGATTATTTACAATATCATTGCAGTTGCATGTTTTGAGGCGCTCCTATTGAAGTTGATTTTTTTCCTAGTCATCACTGTAATGCGAGATTAAAAAAATCCTACTACTTTGCCAGTGGTGCACTTGCTGTGTGTGATTTGAGCTGAGAGTTATATTGCATAGTCCATTCTTTCAGTGGTGCTGATGGTCTGAAATCCTGCTGATACTGGTATGCAAGTTTGCATTCAGACGTGACTGCTTTCATAACATGCTTTTGGCTGTTTCCTCTTGTAAGCAGTAAGCTTAAAACTTTCCAGTAAACATTGTATTGATCTTCAGGTACCAAGTTACTTCTCAATATGTAATAAACTCAAAGTATTATAGCCAAACTATGTGGGCTGTACCATTTGCTTTTCTTCTTACTCAATTGTGCTACAAGAAACAAAGTTGAAGTTCTCTCATTTTTCACGTGTTCAGAGTTTGCCAGATTTGATTCACCTAGTACAGAAGTACCTGCAAATTCATAGCCCTGATTTAGGGGGAGAAGAATGTCTTAAGAGGTGCTGTGAGTGTGTACTGTTTTGTCCTCCAATTTCAGAGAATGATATTCTTAGAAATCCAAGTGTCAGTAACATGCTACATACAGGTATATAAGTAGATATCTTACAGCATATATGAATGTCAAATGTATATTTATATAAATTTCACAGGATATTTAAGAAGTAGTAAGGAAAAGCTGTTACATCATCTGATTTACATGTGTTTCATTTTTTGCCCCACAGTTTGCACATTTCTTTCTTCCACAAAATGCTACAGTAGAGCCACAGAGCTCATGTGGTAATGGTAACACATCTCATCCAGTTCTAGTATTGGGTTTTGGAGCAGGACATTCATTAAGCCTGAATTTCTCAGAAAATGCAGACAAGTACCAAGTTGAAGAGCTAGTTTTCCACTACAATCTGTCAGATGCAACTTTATTCCATAATTCAACTGCAGGTAAAATGAAAACTTCCTTTTCTCATTGTGTAACCCTTCCAGATCTAATACTGATTTGTTTCTGTAAATACTGTTACGTACTAATGCAATCTAATTTTTTTACAGGAGAAGTGAAGAGAGTATCGCATAAAACTATTATTCAGGCATATATGGGCACAAGATACAGATGCATCAACTCCAAGCAAGTCAATATGAAGAATGTGAACATTACTTTTAGCAATGTTACTTTGGAAGCCTATCTCACAAATGGCACTTTCAGTATGAACAGTAGGTATCTTGTAGCAGAAAATGTACTTGGTGAGCTAATATTTTCAATAATAGATTATTTCTTTTGAAGTCCTGACTAATCATATTTAGGCAGGTACAAACTGGATCTAAAGCTCCGATAGCAGCATCTTTTGACATGAATAGACCTGCTTCAGTTTTTCTCTGTAAGAGTGTCAGCATCCATGACTAAAGACAGTGTGCTGTGTTCCCATGGGTTTTGTACAGGTATTGGGGAACATTCGTTCTGTTCATAAGTATTTATGGGTGTAAACACATGCCGCAGTAGGTTGACTGCGCACATGGTCAAAACCCTATTTTAAGAACTATCTGGTAACTTCCAAGTATTATGCCTCTACCAAAATAGTTTGATCTAGTTACTGTGTGCTCTGGGGAAAATTAGTGATGTAATGGCAGACAATAGAGAACTGGTCTGTAGGGAGCAGATATGTACATCTTCCTGCAGGGGGCCTTTTATAAGCTGTAACAGTGATGTTCTTTCTCTGTCAGGCTCAATTACAAAATGACTTTTTGTACTGATTGCTTGTATTGAAAAGCGTTTTTTAATTTCGCTGCTACACTGATGAGATGACAAACTACTTTGTGGTGTGTTCATGTCCTTTGCTTTTGTGGCAACACTCTTCATTTTACGTGGCTCTTGATGTTTGATCGCCTGTAGTATCTTAGGGAGTGATAAATCTTTGCCTTACTTTTGGGGCAAGTAAGAAGTCTGATCTTCTCTGGGAAATGTAGAACTCTTCTATCTTATGCTGTTAATCCCATTTATGCACCTGTTGAAGTGAACCTTGAACTAGGGTAGTCAGTGCTGGCATGTGATGGATACATTGAAAAAGTGCCTTCTTCAGGAGTATCTATATCTTGTCCCGTGTCTCTGAAAAATACCTTGCCTGATGCATGATAATACTGGAGTTGACTTATTTTATGGCTGCCTCACATGACTGCGTCAGATTTCACTGTGTGTCATTCTCTTGATGAGTCTTTTCCAGTCAGTGAACTAGTTTGCAGCAAAGATGTGGACCTACATTTGTAACTTTAAAAAAACCAAACCCTGATTTCTATTACTCCAGTCTTCAGAACTATCTCATTTTTTAAATATAACTTGATCCAGTTCTTATACTGGGTAAGTATAAGTGCTCAGTTGTCAGCAGGCTTGAACATAAGATTGATATTGGGGAAAAGCTGGTTTTTAAACTTTTATACAACTTCAGTAAAATCTCCATACTGTGTAATAATCTTCCTTTTATCACCATCTGTTCTTACATAGTCCTTTGGTTAAAAAAAAATTGCATTATTTTGGGAGGGCGGTCCTTATGCAACACAAGTTTGCCAGCACTTGTTTTCTTTTCTATTCCTAATTACTTCTCTTTTTTAGATTAATATGCACACTTTAATGTGCCAGGCTCACTTCCCCAGAGTTGCTTTTCTCCATCCGGTAGTATCACTGTCTTGATGAAACTGTTGATCCTCAGGAAAAAACAGGTGATTTCCTGTGATCGTGGGGTAGACACTGTTCGGTCTGAGTTCAGGGTTTTGGTTTTTTTATTTGTTTTTTTTTGTTTGTTTGTATATTTCCGCATTCCTGTTATCCATACTGTCATGCTCAGTTTTTTCTTTCAATTATCATCCCTAGGTTTTTATTACTATCTTGGGACTGCACCCAGATAGCTAATTGTGCAGTTATCTCTTTCTTGTGTGGTTTCTTTTTATTCAGATGGTTAAAGAATTCTTACTTTATCCTTTTTTTTTTAATCCTGACCCTGGAATCACCTTGTTCGTTCCAGATCAGTTCCTTCTTTCCACTCTTGTAGGCTTGAGACTTCCCCTCTCCTTTTGGCAGCTAGTTATTGATAAACTTTAGATCTGGAATTCTCCCTTAATCTTTTTTTGCCTTCATTAGCGGATAGTTCTGCTGGTGATCTGGGCAAGGCTCACTGAAGGGAAGAAGAGTCAGAATTCAGTGCATCTGTGCATCACTAGTAATGGTAACTTCTATCAGTGTACCTAGAAGTTAGTGACTAAGGTTATGGTAGTGATTATCTGCAGCTCTGAAGAAAAGGAGGCTTTCATTTTATCTGTTGGTTGTTTTGTCAGCTGCCTTCCTGTAACTGTCAGAAAGACATAAGAATTTGTCCAAATTCCTGTCCAAATCTGTCTTGAAGAATTCCTAGGAGCTATGCTGTAAATCAGTTCAGTAAAAATACTGTATCAAAACTCCACCTAGGATGAACTTCCGCTTGAAGTGATTTGGTTGTTTCCATCTCTGCTAACTTGAGTAAGAGGCTGTATATGTTGGGGTCTTGCAGATGGAGGGGAAATTCTCCATTGAAGTACCAAGTTAAAGCTGATCTTCGGTTTATTTGTTAGGAAATTAACACATTTTGGGACCTGACCAATATCTATTAAGCCTACAAAAGACAGGGTCACTCCTCCATTCATCCACCTTCCCTCTGCTCTTTGACTTTCCAAAAATGGAGTAGAAATAGATAAGCGTGTTATGTTGGAGTCTGCATGAGTTCAGGAGGTGTGATTAGAGTTCCTCTTTCTGAGCCATAATCGAAAGTTAAGTTGCAGTTTAAGTTCAGAGGCTATTTATTAGATATCTAGTATCTGCAAGATATGTATGGATTAAATTTTAGAAGTAGGCCCTTTGAGTCAGAATTGACTGCCGCTGCAGTTGCTGTTGTCCTTATAAAGTTGCAAGCTGTTATCCCTGACATGTGGAGATGACCTTGGCTTGGAACATGAAAGCCTCTACTACAGTAATGTCTTTGCTATGACCTTTGGTTTTGGCTTAGATGTTCAATGCAGGAACCTTCTTGGTTTCCAGATCAAGTTAAAATCTTACTGCCAGGTGTTTGAGTACTCTGGCAAATAAATCAGAGTCACTGTTCTTTCTCTGTCCTTTTGCCTTGGAAGTTGCTGCTGAACTGGATGAAAAGAGAAGGCAGTCTTGCAGATCTTCACTCAGCCTTGTACTCCCCTGGGGTTGGGTGGCTACTAATGCAGGACTAAAGGAGAGGAGGCGCAAAGGGAGAGGATAGAGCAAAACATTTGCCATCAGAAGCAGTGTCTTAGAATCCCTTTGTTAAGAAGAGCCGCAGCACTGTTATGAGGACTTGATAGGTCCAGCAGTGTTTTAATGTTACTGTGGGTATGGCCAAAATAATGACGTAGGGTCCTCGCAACCTGGTAGTGTAATGGAGGGAGGAGAAGTAGAACAACACATCTCCTGGGAGACCACTTTTAACAGCGGGCTGGAGAACTGTTCCTCTGCTTCTAGCACACAAGTGCCCAGAGTGAGAGGGCTAGTCATCTCAGCCTTGCTGTGAACATACAGCAGGAACGCTGGCCTGTCAACATGGCGGTATCTTATTTATCCTGACTTGATGGTGAAGTGAAACAACAGACGTGCATAAAAGCAGATGCGGTCACCATGAATTTCTGTAAATAACAGCAGAGGTGTCATTTTCACATGCCAGACTTTAGAAGTGTCTCAAACATTGCAACAGGCGTTTAGGTAATGTTTTAGCACTGTGTTTCTCAGCTTTTATTATCTTTTTTATTAGGAAAAGCTACTGGAAATTGTGTCCTCATTTCCCTTGAGGATTAAAAAGGTAGAACATCCCACAGCCTCATTTTGTTTGGTAATGACTGTTTCCCTTTCTCTCCAGAGACGGAATGTGCTGAAGATATGGTCTCTACTACTGCTGTAGTGCCTACAACTCCTAAACAGACTACTAGCCAGGTTCCAACAACTAGCCCAGCACCAACTGCATTGCCACCAAATCCTGCAGTTGGTAAATACAATGTGACTGGTCCAAATGGAACCTGTGTACTTGCCTACATGGGGTTACAGCTTAATATCACCTATCTGAAAAAAGATGAAAAGGTATACTTTTTTTCTTTCTTCAAAGACTTTAGATTCCTTCTTTGGGGAAAACTTGGTAAATTATTATAGGCTTTTTTCTTTAAAAATCACAGTTCTTTGTAGTGTTCATCCATGATTGTCCTCTATCTGAATTGCTTAACTTAGACTAGACTAGTGATGATTCAAACAGTTCTCTTCTACCAAAAGTAATCATTAAAGATATTTCCATTCACTAAGTGTACTAAATTTGTCTGTCAAATCCAGTAAGTGTATACAGCCATTCCACAGAAGCAGTAAAAATTATCAAGATACGAGTAGGGGGAATCCGATTATCAAAGACTTTTAAACTGTTAGATAAAATACAGGAATTTGGCCAGAGGGACCTGAATGAACACAGTGAATAACTGTTAGAAGGGAAAGTTATTACTACTGTAAAACTGGACAGGCTTGTGACTTCATTTCCAGCCAGCACCAAAGAGGCTTGCGTTTGACTTTGGTGCTTAAGAGCTACTTAATGGTTTATTTTAACAGCAAAAAGGCTACATGGTTCATGTAAGATCAGTCCTGGCACAGGTTCTTTCCCTCCATTGTTGATGCAAAGCCCAGCTTGCCAGCCCCATGGACAAACCTATTACCAGCTAACCAGCAAGGCAAAGCTGTGAGCGTAATCCCAAAGGGACTGCTGAAGGCCCTCAGTAGGAAACAATGACCAAGGAACAGCAAACCTTTATGTTCAGAAAAGCTTTGTTACAAGGACCTTTGATCACAACCTGCTTTTTCCTATTCTGTGGCTTAATCTGAGGTAATGAGGACAAATGCAGGCAAACAAATTATAGCTGCTTTTGTGTAGTTTAAGTTGGATCTCAGTGTTGAAGGACCTGGTGTGAGGAGGGTGGTGTCTGTATCGGACTTAGCTGCTTAATGCTGTGTGTGGTGGTGGAATCTATTGCATTTATTTAGGATGATGATGACTGACAGGTAAAATCATGAGCACTGATAGCTGGTGTGTGGCTGTACAGTAGCTGGTTATGATGGACTGTGTTTTTAACCACCTTAATTGTGTGAAATTCCCTAAGCAGTGTCCTGTAGCATGGCATTCTAGCTCTGCTAGAACAGCTGATATCTAGGGTAATGACCAGTGAGGAGGTGGCAGATAGGTTTTTCCAAAGTCACATGAGGGTCAACTAAGAGCTACTGAAGGCTTCTATTGGATTGTTCAGCAAGTGTATTTAACCCGCAGCAGATACAGGACAGTATAAAATCATGTACCATGGGCAAAGCATTTTGAACTGATGTGCAAGATGATCATGCTTACAGGCAGTTCCTTTGGTTATGTCAAAGCGGTATTTTATAGCTTGTTGCCTCCTGTGTAGTGGTGGTTACTAAAGTTTTCCTTATGCTGCTAGGACCAAAGAAGTTTGGTGTGGAAAAAGCAGCAGGTTATTGGCTGCAGCCAGTCAGGGCAGCAGAAAGCTTCATTAGGCATGTAAAGATGCCCTTTGTTCTCTGTACCAGCCTGGTAACTTGGGTAACTTGCACATGTATCTGCCTAATTGTCTGTAAAATGTGTGGGCAAACACAGCATTTGTATGCATGTGAGTACAAGCAAGCTAGAAGTTGACTGAACATATGGTGATGTCTCTTCAAATGTCATAATTGATCCTCTTCTCTTACAGATGGGATTGGATTTGCTGAATTTCATACCACAGAATACAACTTCTTCTGGGACGTGCGACAATACGTCTGCCTTCTTGAATCTGACTTTTGACAAAACAAGGGTTATCTTCCGCTTTGCATTGGTAAGAATCTCTAGACAAAGTGTGTAGGGTCTGCAGGACTTCTCATGTGGGAAAGCTAATTGGGGGAAGTACAAGAGAGAAAAAAGGTGCAAGTACAGGAAGGGGAGTAATTCCTTTGGTTTTAATACTAGGATTTATAGGGTGTAATACTTGGTAACTCTTATGAGGAAAGAATATATACATGTATGTACACACACGTATGTATAGACAGACATCTATTTTGTTTGGAATGGGAATTTCTTTTAAGATTATGTTGCCTACTCTCTAAAGCTTCTTGCCCAAACTGGGAACAGTTCTGCTGTAGCACAGGAATAGCCTGTGACAAATAGGCATCTCATCTAATGATAAAAGTCTGGAACTAGATTTAAGTCCTCATTAATATTCTGTGTACAGCCCAAGAGCCATGTGTGCTTGTCTTATGGACTGCTATGGTGGTTGGAAATCCTGTTTCCTACAGCTCTGCCCCAGTGCTGTATTAGAGCTGTGTACCCTTGAGGACTGAATCCACTGTGTGTGTCAGCTTCATGCTGCTTTTAATACTCGCAGGACTGATGAAATGCGATCACCTAGACCTGTTGCTATTAAATGACTCTCCACATTTCTGTGGGGTACCGAGCTCCTTTAAAGCTGTATCTGTAGCACAGGTAAGATCACTGCACTAGCCTGGTTAAGGCACGGGTGGGACTATACCTTTAGTGTGGAGGTCAAGTCAGCAGTCCGAGGGGTGACAGTCCCCCTTTCTCTGCCTCCTTTTCATCCCCAAAAGTAATTTTCTCTAAGGTGCATACCTCCCAGTAGCTTTTTCCTCTAAAAGTGCAACTAAGCACTTTGGATGCTAATCCCAGTTGTGGACTACCTGTTGAAAACCGTTCTCGAAATGCATGCAGAATTGAACTGGAATGTTGACAGCTTATGTTGTACTTCATTAGCTTAAATAACTACTGGTTTCTTTTTTTTAAAAGAATGCAAGTACTGAAAAATTCTTCCTGCAAGGTGTGAATGTAAGCACAACTCTGCCTTCTGAAGCAAAAGGTAGGGACTTAAGAAGTCTACTTTCAGTGACTACTACTATAAATATTAAGGGTTGCTGTGTTAAATAACGTTAGAAATGTTGGGGATGAATGCATGGAATGTAAGCTCTATGAGCTTACAGCTCCTGCTCTTCGGGATTCTGTAATAAGACTTTCTTCTACACAGTTCCAAAGTTTGAAGCATCAAACAACAGCATGAGTGAGCTGAGAGCTACAGTAGGGAACTCCTACAAGTGCAGTGCAGAGGAGAATCTCCAGGTCACAGACAAAGCCCTTGTCAATGTATTTAATGTTCAGATCCAGGTTTTCAAGATTGATGGAGACAAATTTGGGGCAGGTAAGAGGTTTACATTTTGGGGGGGGAACCTAAGGTTTGTGAAGTGAGCTTTGATATAAACATGTAATATTCTGCAGTCAAATGTCAGCTTGTGGGTGCTGTGCTTAGTCTCTGCATACCCTATTACAGGTGTTGGGGGGGGCTAGTGTGAGAAGTATGTAAAAAGCTTCGGTGTACCTAGGACTTCTTCCTTGTGATCCAGAGAAGCGTTAAGGAAGAATGTTAACTTTTGCTCCTAACTGTGTGCAGACAGTTGTATGAAAGGGGTAAAGTTCTGGGAAGTTCCTTTTTTAGTTAATGCTGTCCTTTGTGACTGTTGTTAAAGCAAAACGGCTAAGCGAGTTGCATGCATATATTATGATGGCTTAGCTTGTGCATAACAGTAACAGCTCTTGAAGGAATCAATTATTATACATCTCTATATTGTGCATACAACTAGTACTGAAAGACTTCATTCTGAATGATCATAGTTAGTGGACTTGGCTTCCTTTTGGTTGTTGGCAAGCTAAGCTAGAAGTTAACTGAGCCAGTTATATCTTATGTGCTGAGAGCAGAAGCTTGAGTTCTGGATGTAGCCATCTGTTGGTGCACTAGTGCCTAACATGGGTCTTTTTCTTTCTTTTCAGTGGAAGAATGTCAACTGGATGAAAATAACATGCTGATCCCTATAATAGTTGGTGCAGCCCTTGCTGGTCTTGTTCTGATTGTCTTGATCGCTTACTTGATTGGCAGAAAGAGGAGCCATGCTGGATATCAAACAATTTAATGACTTGCACTAAAACCCAGTGTAGATGAAAAGCAATTGCAAGAAGCTGGGAAAAAAAGCCCCACACACTTCCCCTGAGCTAAGATTGATATTGTAAGGGAACACCTTTTCTTGCAAATTGCTTCTTCTTACAGTCTGCTTTATTAAATGTGAAATCATCTTGCAGCATTTAACTATGCACAAAAATAACTTCTGAAAATTCTGGTGTTTAATTTTGCTAACTAGTTTAAATATTTACCCACTTAGAAACAAGCTAAAAGTTTTTAAGGGTGCTTTTTTGGAATTGGCATAAGGTAATGTCAGCTAAAGATTCCAGAGAGGGATGTTTGCTAATTCACACTGACTCAATTTCAGAATTCTTTAACAAAGGGAAAAGGTTCATTCTTCATACTGCTGCCATCCGGCGATGATGATAATTATACTGATGTTGCATTTAAAGAAATTTAGTAACAACTGATGAAATTTAAAATCTAAACTCCACCTTGTCTCTTAGGTGTGTATTTTTTACTAAGCTTTAAACTCAATGCCTGGCATATGCAGGGTGTGAACAACGCAATACTCAAACCTTACAGGAACTCTTTATGATTGGACAACTCCCCTGTTTGATATTTTTGATGCTCTGCCAGCTTGTTAGGAGCTGGTACTTTTTTAAAATGGGTGTTATTTTTATTTACCTTTTTTTGTAAAGTGATTTCTGTCTCTTCTGTTGGAAGGTCCAGAGAGATCCTGTTACTGCACATGTGTACAATATAGATCTCAATCTGCTGATTCTCTTGCTTTAAACTTGGCTGGGGGGTTGTACACTTTAAGGATCAGTTCTTATGTATGCATTGCCTGTAACAATGCTAATAAAGACACTTTTTTTTCTGTATACCTTAGTGTTGCTGATCACTCTTAAAAACATTTGACCATTTGGTAAGTACTTAAGTCTTGGTTTGGCTCTACTTTGGAAGCTTTAAACAATCCTTAGTGTGGAGTTATGTTAAACAAGCCTTTAAGTTTTTTCCGTGTGGCACAAAGGTGAGGCTTAACTGTGTATTTGTCTTCAGAGCAGCCCCTTGTTTTGGACTTTGTGTTTGGAAACAGGTAAAGCTTCTGCATATCAGTAACCTGAGATCTGGAGAAGTTAACTCTTCCATTACATTGCTGCTTGCTGAGAAATGTCAGTATATTGGTCTGCCCTGCTAAGCCTCACTTTCTGAAAGTGCTGCTAAGATACTTGGTATAAGGACTGTGTAAATGACACTTTAGGTTTTATTTTGAAGTTGGATTCTTACCACAGAGTAGGAAACCTGTGTCTGCTGAGGTCTGTGTGTTATGTGCTTGAAAGTGAACCTTTGTGTTTAAAGCTTCCCTGACTCCCTCCTGCAGTAATGTTTTGGTGTTAACAGTACTTGCTACACAGGGCAGGAACCAAAGCACACTGAAACATTGCACAGAACACTATTCTTCTGACAGGGACAACTGAACATGTGGCAGTAAGGCTGGTATACTTTGGACCATCTGCCCTGCTACCTTGAAGGTACCTGGAAACCACAGATTTTGCCAGTGGTGAATAAACTAGTATTTCCTAATACCTGGTGACATACTAGAAGTATGGTACTGCTGATGCGCTTACAATTCAGTACTCAAGGAAAAAGGGTGTCTGTCTTGTACAATAAATAGCTTGGAATCATACTGTCTTTACTTGTCTAGAAGAATACTCATCTACTTCCTCTGAGAAGTTGTGGGATTTTTTTTCCCTGCTGAGGAATGAAAGAAACTCAGTCTGCAGGGGAGGAAAAAGAGATAAGCTGCCTTTGACAAGGAACGAAGAGAGCTTGGAGTAGAGTGTGGTGTTAAGTGAGGCTTTGCACAGTAGCTGTTGAGCAGGGATAATAGAAAGCACAAATTGCTGGCCTCTCTTCAGTCTTCCCTCTCTTCCCCAGCAGCAAGCAAAGGGAAAAGATTTGGCCACGAGAGGGCTCTGCAAGGACAATAAAGGAATTCACAGGTACCTGGCCTCAGCAGGGCTGGAAGTAGCATAAGTGCCAGGGGCAGGGCTGCTGGCTTGCTTATTTACACTTGCATAAAGGTACAGCTTTAGAACTGCTTGATGTCTCACTCTGTCAAGGAAGAAGTCTGTTTGTGGTTGCTTTTACAAGTGTTTCTCCCAAAATTTTTAGGGACACAGGTATATGAGGGTATAGCACCTGTAGTGCAACCTCAGTACACTGGCACAAAATAGAAGTACAGCATCTGCTTCCAGCATCCCTTACAACAAAGTGAGAAATGCTGCTTCAAGATTTGAGTCAAATTACTTGTTACCTACTGTGCTAGAACTAGAAAATCCTGAATACACATATAAAATATTAAGAGTGGTTACAGAGAAAGTTTTGCTGCTGCTTTCTGTAGCCTGGACTTGCACATGTTCCTTGCTGCCTTTACCTGAGTAGCTGTTATACACTGCATAGAGTAACCATTAGTGAAGATAAAGATCACCTTCCTCATTGCTGTCTTGACCTGCACTTTGCCTTATTTACCGAGTTCCTTAAGCGATAGCAGCCAGGAAAGAGATCAGATATTTTACTCTCCACACCAAGAAACAGGTTCTGACAAATTAAATAAATTTATTTTGTACAAATGATAGCGGTGTCACAGTTAATACAGTAGGAAGGATATGTAATTTTATACACCTGTTTTTTTAACATTACAAAATGCCCTGAAAAGACAAGGATGGTGACTGCTTTTTTTAAAAGGAGTGTCCTGACACTGATCACATTCTACTCTGAAAACACNTAAAAAAAAAAAACAAAAAAACCAACAAAAAACAACCCCCCAAAAAAAAACAAACCAAAAAAACCCAACCCACAAAACAGAACCACCAGTTCCAGTTATGAGGTCTGACATACAGTACAAAGTGTTAACAACACTTACTTGGGAGGCAGGAAAAATTGGTCGTCAGTTAACTCATGGAAAGCTTAGTGTGCTTTAGTCAGTGCAAGTAGAGGAATGTGTCAATTGCTGTAGTATCTGACCAGCTAGTTAAATCTAGTGAGTTATCCCTGAGAAAGCAACTGCTCTCTGCAAGTCTCTCGGAGTTTGTTGATTGTTGCCATGGACAAGCTTCCAGGGTCTGTGAATATTTTCTGGGGGCAAAAGGAGAAAATTCTTTGTTAAAATTCTTGCTTTGGACAACATGCTGGAATTCTCACATGATTCTGTGAAATCCCTGCTTTGATATCCATACTGTGAAAATGCTTACTGATGTTTGGCATCCTGGTAACAGGGTAGCATCTTATCTACTCTGCTGTAAAGACATGGTAAACCTGCAGCTCAAAGCAAGTGCTGTAAGTTATACAAAAGCTAGTTTGAATATAAGTGTCCAGTGAAGATTATTTTGGAAGGCATTTGTGTTGGTGGGTGGCAGGCATATTTAGAACATAGTAAGCTACCCTGGGTAATGCTACAAAGCACCAGTGCATTTCTCATGTGGTGCTAGCATAGGCTGTTTAGGCTCTGCAACACATACATACATACATACAACAATATGTTCCTACTGCAAAAAATCAATCTTAAGTCCTTGCTATATTAACTTTGCTCTTCCCTACTGAGGTTTCCAGAGTAGCAATGTATACGGATGTAAGAATTTGAGGCATTTCAAGTGCTGTCACACATCTGTAATATTTTTTTTGCTTTGACTTGTTGCTCAGGAACAATACATTTGATTTCACTACTTCATCTAAAACTTCTGACTGAACAAAACTATGAAGCAAGCTGCAAGTTTATGCACTTTAATCTACAGTTAAGATGTGTGGGCCCCTCAGTTCTCTGTAGGTGTAACTGTAACTCTGGAGATGATACTATAATTGAGCCAGTTTTGAACAGTGTTCTGGTAAAGAAGTAACATTTGCATTAAACTAAAAACTTAAGATTTTGTTGGGGGGGAGCATACAATATTCAGCTGTCATCATCTCCACTATCTGTACCGCTGGTGGGGGGGAAAAAAAAACCACCAAACCCAAAAGTATGTTTCAAAGATAAATATACAATTTAGATTAGGTTCTTATTTAATTGCCTTGAAAGCACACTCACTACAGTAACTAACACAGTTAAATGTTTTATTCAGGGTAACTGTAAGAAAAAGGTAGTTGATTTTCTAAAACCAGCTGCTGTACAGTAATGTAATTAAGGAGGTGCGGGGGGAAAGTCCTTCAAGGTCAAGCATTTGTATCAGCCTCTGAACTAGTATTCTTATGGCAGTTAACATTTAACAAAACTTATTCTAAACCTTTTATGGAATGAGAAAATCCCTCAACTATCTCCCTTCTAAATTAAGCTGTACTTGTGATTTATTTTTCCCTTGCTACTTTAAGTAAAAGGCTCAGAAACACTAGTAAGTTAAGTTTATTTTTCTTCTATATGAGCAAAGATGAAACATAACATAAATGACATCCTGCTATGACAGACTTATGCACAGAGCTCTGACATGGGCTCTCTTGGGAGTAGAAGTCACCTATTAGGATGTAGGTTTTTTGCACACTTAGCAAACAATGATAGCAGAGTTGGTTAAGTGATTTACAACAGATGTGCTTCTGTTATATTTTTTGCAATTAACAGTTTACGTTTTGATCTTCTGAGTTAAGCTCTGAATCTAGTGTTCTATACATATTTGGCATCCAATCTATTAATAGTTTACAAGAATATTTCTTAGTTTGCAGGTTATCATAACACTTGAGCACTCAACTTCATGGATTTTGTCTGGAAAAAAAGAACTTGGTGCTACCTTTTTGTTCTTTGACTAAACATAACGCTTTATATTCTGGCACTATGAAGATTTATCAGTGCAAGTTTAAAATTCACATTGTGTCTATTCTATAACATTCTATTACAATTCACCTGAAAAAAAAGCACAGGAACACAGTGCATAGTTCACTGAAAGAATACACTAAAGTTATTTTCTGGTCAGACTTCCTGCCTTAACTGGTAAAAAGGGCAAAAAGAATTTTTTTCCCCTGAATGACAGATAAAGTGCATGTCTTACTATATATGGATTTAGATGATAATTCTTTAAAAAAAATTCTTTAAAAGGTTTATATTTCTTACATAAAACATTCTTTGTCCTTTTGACAATTCCTACAGATACATTTCTCCTAAGTGTATCCATCTTGATGGAGCAAAAAGTTTCTAGGTCAGTCTTGTTTTCAGTTTGTTAACAACTAAAAGCTGCAGAGAATTTACCTGCATGAAGCTGTGACACTCAGTTACAAATGTTCCTTTGGTGATCTGCTTAAATTTATCACAAATGTCAGGGAAATTCGTGGCTTCCAAAATAAAAGCTTGGTGTTGCTTAATTAATGTTAAGGCCACCCGGAAGATGATCTTTGACCCTTCATAGAATAAACAATCCCATATTCGGAGCACAGTCTGCAGGAAAGGAGAGAATTCAGATTATAGCTTCTTGATTTCTAGTAGTTAATTATTACTAAAGTACTACAAAAAATGAAATAATGATTATGTGTGTATATTGAGAACTTTGTTACTGATTACCTCTACTGGAAGAATGTCAATGAACAAGCATATAAACCAGCGTGACACCACTAGGGTCCACATGACTCCATGTCTTTCCATCAGCTCTGCCACAGCTGGAACTTTCATTTTCACAAGTTCTCCAAGGACTTCCTGATCAGTTTTCAGGCCCAACATTGCAGGACTGTAATAATCTTGGAGATAAGAAACCAAAATTCAGGAGTCTGTATTTTTCCACAAAATTGAAGAGAATATAAAGGCATGATGAGTCAATGAATCCCAAGTTGGAGTAAACTAAACCACGCAACATAGGTGTCTGCATTGTGGTCATACAGCATTTCTCTTTCAGCCAAGCTGAGCCCTCTACACAAACACTTCATTCATGCCTACCAAACTATCTTCTTTCTCTCTGATGTTTTGTGGCAATTCATTCTTCATTCCCAAGGAAGGATAATCTAGGTAGTTTTTAACTACTAGCTTAAACTACAAAAGTCTTACTAATACTTAAACAGTTCAATATAACACTACTTCCTTCCTATGTGTGGGCCCTGCACGCCTCGCAGTTCACACAATACCCAGACAGGTAACAAAAAAAACAAAACCAACCCATAGACTTTAGACTGCCGCCAGTCACAAGCTGGAAACATGAATTCTGAGAGTGTCAGTGGATGGAGGCCAGATACCACTTCTAGGGTATAGCCTAGCCATTAAGAGTTTTTCTCTCTTTTGTCCAAGCCAAGGAAATACCATTTTTCATAGAATAATGCCAAAAGGAAGTGAATGACAGGTCCCCCAGGCAACATCTCTTCCTACTTAATTTATCAGTGAGACAGTGGTTGAAATTAGCCCTCTATCTCCTACACTGCTGGTCACTGCACTAAACCGTTAAATCCAAAATTAAGAAAAATGGAGCATGCTACAACTTACTCTACAGCCTGTTTGACAGGCTAAGCGTTTTCATTACCAAGGTGCAGGATGAGTAACAAGCATCTCAGTTCTATAAACAAGTAGTTCTGGTTGTACTTAAAGGAAGAAATAGATTATTTTAGTTCATAAGAGTTCAGATGACCCAGGACAAGACGAGAGTTACAGAGATGTTTAAGGAATTCATATTCTGGGTTTAGATGTTGACAGAAACATTTAAGCTGGACTTGATGGCTCCAGCCCTGGGAAGCAATTGTTGATGGTTCACTAGTGCTTTGCTGATGAGACCTATATTATTAACATTATTTACTGAAAGAAATGACTAACACAAGCACCTTTCTCTGTTTTTCCTTCGCTGATCCTGGAAAGCTGCAATTCAGGTTTCTCTAACTTAGCTGGTTTCTGCCAAGGTTCCTGGACACACAGAGCATAGACCAATCGATGGTTCACATGAAGGTGAATGAATCGGAAAGAGCAAAGAAGTCCACTTGTCTGAAATAATTTTAATGAAACCTTCCAGTGCCACAAATAAGTTTAAGATAATGCCCAAATTATGCAGTACGCAGTTTAATATTCCACTCTTTTCTGTGTCAATGGTTTTCTTGAACAGACTTCCCACCCCAGGAGCTATTTGCTCTCCATTTGTCCTGTTCAAACTGCAGAACATGTACAGGTGTTTTTATGGTTCTAAGGATCATCGCATTCAACCTATTCAGAGTATCGCTTTTTGTCTGTGAACCTTATTTTCTTTGTTCCCATTGAAGAATGATAGGTAAAACTCCTCTACAGACATAAGAATCGCTGCCACTATATGCATTCCTTTAACCATTTGCTTTTCAATTGCTCATGGGGAAAGCTCTGAGAGCTAAAGCACATGTAACTTCGTGAAAAAGTGTACTAAAAACAAACAGAATCATACCACGACCTCAGAGCCAACACAAAAACTTCTCTTTCTTTAGTGTTAGTGTTGTGCTCATTCGTGAATTGGAATGTAGGTAAAGTAGTGTTAACTGGCTGAGTAATCCTTTTTGTAAATGCTGCTTTAATGTAAGTGAAAAACAAAGAATCACATTTCACATAACAGAACGAGCTTTCTTCCCTTTCCTACCCTTCCTCCTCTTATAAATCCACAAACGAATGTGAGTACTTAAAACTTCTTCAGGTTACCACCAGCAAGAGTCCTCAGGAGGAAGGACAGCAGCCCACACGCTGTCTGCTCTGCACTGCTTCAATTATCCGATATGCTGAAATCAACAGCAGCTGCTATTTTTAATTTGTACAGCAAAGTAAATGTCAGGATCTCAGTGAGAACGCAACCGGACACCCACCCAGCTTTTTGAGAGCTGGCGAGTAAAAAGTTAATAGCTGGGCAACTTGGATACGTCACTCCTTGAATTACTGAAGCAGCAAGCAGCCAGAAAGCCTTGGCGTAAATTAAAATTTTGTTCAAGTTTGTTAGATTGTACTGCTGGACAGAAAGGAAAAAGGAACTATTCATTTATCTGGGGCAGCCTCCTGCTGTTCCTCGTGGAGCAGGAGTAGCTCCCATGTGCACCAGTATGCAGCACTGCAGCATTCAGGCCAGCACTGCTGCACAAGCAGGAGAGATTAACGATTTTATGCAAATGCCAATAACTGAGGAGCAGCTTTTTTCTAGGATATTAGCTGCCAGTTCACAACAGAAACAAGTTACATTAGAACAGTCTGCATCCAAGACATTTTTATATGTAATTATTATACATTAATTATAATTATGTGGGCATTAATTATAGTTATTACACATAATTAATATGTAATTATAATTTAAGATACAGTTTTTAATATAGATATACTTTTATACATAAATGTACGTATATAAAATTAACTCCTCAAATTAGGAAAGCTGCATTTCCAATCCTCCAGAAACATTCCTGCAGGACCCCTATTTGTGCAAAACTTACCCACAGATCATTTACGAGGAACATAACAGCATTGCAGTAGCCCAGAGGATAGCACAGATCTCACCTTACGGCTCTAACATCGATCTTCTGAGGGGCAGCATTAACCCCAGAGGGGTTGCCAGGCCTCCAGGCACAGCTGCCCCAGAGCACATCCAGCAGCACCCACGCCTGCACTCTGCCCAAGGGACCTGCACCAAGTCATTAGGGCTATGCAGGGTTAGCCACAACTACACAGGCAAGTCAGAAGAGGATCCAGGGTCATGCTTGAGCCACCTTGCATGGTCCATGTCTGGTCTGACTAGTGAAAATGATTTTATAACTTGGTTCAGTGCTTGGTAACATTTAACCTACGTAGCTCTCCTGTTCTTACTTGCTAGGGATGCCCAGTCCCTAAGCCTTCTGGAAACATCCCCTCAGCAAAAATCCTGCAGCTCTCCCTTGCTGCACTACATGCCCTGTTTTCCTAATATTTTATAATTGGCTGGTCTGCCCAGAATGTCTCCCTGAAGTCAAGATATCCTTGTTTATAAAAGTCTACAGAAGCCTAACCCTTCCCCACACCACAAAGCTGCTTTTCACAAGACATTGTGCAACAAATTATTTTTACTCACCTACCATCAAAATACATTAGCTTGATGTTCCTTCCATCTTACAAATTATTTGAAATGTCTAGATTTGCATGATCCACATTTAATTAGCATATTAATTATTTTTCCCTCTCCATAGTCTGGCAAAATACCAAGCAGGTGATGGCCCAGAACAGACCTGAGTCAGTAACCACTCCTAACCTGCCACATACTGATTAAAAAACAAAAAAATTTTTCAAATCAAATGTAAGCTAATTGTATTGTGTGTCTGTTGATCTAGGTTGGTTTATAGGAATGTCCTCTGGCAATATATCATCCCCCTGAAAAAAACACATAGCCAGATTGCTTCCTTTTAGTCCTCAAATCGTCAAACAGTGATAATGTTAACATTTAGGTGATCACACACTACAGTACTTTTCATCACATCTTCTTCTGGAAGGCAACAAATGAAATATTGTATTATAAATTATTATTATATTCTATTATTAAATTATTATTATTGAATTCCAGAAAAACATCTAGATGAAAATTAAGTTTCCCAGTATGAAACTCCTTGTTTCCAAGCTATTTTCTAAACTGATCCTAGGCTTTCCTTACTTTTTCCTCTCAGCTTTCCTTCGTCTATTGCTTATCCACACGCACCTGCTTTGCCTAGTCTGTCGTTCCCGGTGCCTGCTATGGATTTTGGATGCCTTGCTAAGATTAGGAGTGCCCAAGAGCATAGCAGAGGGCAAATGCAGGCAGCACCCCACATGGAATTCGCCCCTTCCTTATCAAAGTCCTGAACCCGAAGAGCAGCACAGCCCCATGGCTCGGCCGGGATCGTCAGCTTCTTTTCCTCTTGGAGTTGAGCAGCAAAAAGGAAAAGCCAGCTTCATCAACTGCCACGTATTTTATTGCTCGCAGATGACTAGATGAAGGGACTTTTTTCCTTGTTTAAAGGGCTTTTTGTTACTAACACTCCACTGACTGTGGCATGCTGTCACTTAGCTTGAAACCTGTTCTAGTTCAGCATCTGGCAGAGATGTTCCTTAAACTACATTTCACTGTCTCCCTATCACAATAATTAGCACCTTTCTGAATCCTACCAGCATGTCCAGAACAAAGACATAACTGTCTGCTGCTACTCCAGAGCAGTAATGAGATTTGCAGGAAATAAGGATAAAGCTTGTAGGGACTGTATGACCTTGTTCTCCATTACAAATAGATTAAGAGGTTCCAAAAATAAAAGTTTAAGTAGCAGAACTCTTATAGCCTTAGATTACCTCTACAAGTCAGAGCTGCAGAAGTTAAAAAAGAATCCTTTAAGTCTGTTGTGCATATGTCACGTTAAATATAAACACTCCTACTGGAACTAACATGATATGAGTTCTTAGTGTTAGAGAAATACCCAAGACAAGACCTAAGCTCTGCTGCAATCTTCCAGCATTTCTAACTTATTTCAAGAGTCTATATAACCCAGCCTGGGACAAACTGAGTGATTTGTCTTGACGATCCAATTTATTTAACCAAACTGAAAAATTAAAAATTATCTAGTTTAACTTTTCTCACAGTCTTAAGCAATGTAAAGTATTTTATTCACAAGAATATGTTTATAATGTTCATGGAAGCCATGGAGGGGGATTAATGTTCTTTCTCCTCCTCCAGACAAGCCAAAATGGCTCATTTATTAGACCAATATGCAACATTCAAAAATGTCTTCTTGCCGTAGCACATTACTGTTTGCTACCAATTTCACTGGAATCCAGAAGAGAGAAATGCAGTAGGCCTCAATGCTGGCAGGCAAAAATCAGAGGTTGCCATGAACATAATTGGCCAACTTCATGAAAAGCACTCAGTTCTACATTTCAAGTCAAAACAGAAACAGATTCCACCATGTGCTTTTGTAGGAAAAAATCCTTTCCAGTAATCCTTCACTATAAAAACTTAGCTGTTTACATGTTACTGAACACAGAGGTTACTTTAAATAACCTTGGCAGTGCAAAGTTTTCCTTTCCAAAAAGATAAGCTATCATAGCTGAGTTTATGAACTTCATGCAACACTCATGGAATGAGTTCCATCACTTCATTTACAGAGAGGTCAAAATAGATTATGATAGCTATCCCTTCTCACCTTCAGAGCATCTAAATGCCATTTATGCTATTCCTACACAATTTACTGACTCCCTCATTCTCCCTGTTGGTGACTCTCAGCCTGCTTTGTTTAAGGCAGCAGGGCAACGTTCTGCTATTTTATTTCTACCATGGGATAGTCCAGAAAGGTGCAATAGGTCTTCTAAGAATCAACATCATGAGCCTGGCATAACAAGCTGGACAACCTGTATTTGGGAGGAAATCAGAAAGTCACAACAGGAAGAGGAGGAAAACCAAGAGTACTGCCAATTCTTTTCACAGTATCAGGCCAAAGTGACCCCCTGCACATGTCCTGGCCAAAGTGATATCCTGCAGATACGTGGTTAAATGGCAAGCTGAACTTTTAACTATTTTATTTTTAAAACATAAGTTCCTAATCCTCCAGGCAACTGAAAAAAAAAATTTAAAAATCGAAACCAACCAACCCAAAACAGGCTCAAGCCATATTTTATTTTTCCTTCATCAAACCAAACTGAACCAGAATTTCTGTCCTGAGGTACTGAACTCACATCAGAACCAGCAGTAGCCATATCATTCACAACTGAACATTAGCTTTAAAAAAAAAAACCAAAAACATAAGCCCAATTCATTTTGGAAGACAGAACTACCTTAAAAAATAAAATAAAAAAAAAAAGAATGCAAACATTTTATGGATGCTTATTAGTTGTGATACTGTGATTACACCAAATTTAGAATAATATTGAGAAGTAATTTACTATTAACACCTTTTCAGCAAGCACAAAAAGGCAGTGTTTGATTGTTTCTACATAGTCCCATCTGCTTGTATTCACCTCTTGCTTCTGATCCCAAACTTGGAAAGTGGATCCTGTGGAGCAGAAAGAGCCCTTTGGTTTCCTATTTGCCTGTCACACAGCACGGTGGGATTTTGAGCAGATGTAGTAGCTACCATTTGGAAATTGATGAAGGATGCTTGTTAATTATAAAGACAATGGAAAGAAAGGCAAAGATGATATCCTTCCAGACATTACAGAAGGCAGAGATGGAATACAAAGAAACAAAGACTCCATGTGTAACCTCTCAGAGAAACAAACTGAAGTTGGTGGCATCTTAGAAAGTACAAATGCAACTTCCGGACATGCTAGTTATGGAGAACTAAACTGGCTAATGTTTTTTTTTGTTTGTTTGTTTTAAATACTAACTCTCTGCTATGTGCTGCTCAGTAGAGACATTTGCATCGTTAAAAACTAGTCTAGATTAAAGTTATAGCTACCAAAGAGCTCTTGTACAGATTACACAGAACTGAGCAAACCACTGTTGGCCAATTCTCCTTTCTTCCCTCTCCCTCCTCCTCATATCCACTACCGTTGGAATTGCTCCTTTTGTGGATAACGTTTTTCTCATGGTATCAGTGAGGTGATAGACAGCAATGGACACGGGTTATTCACCACTCGGCTGTTTCCGAATGGCCTGGCCTGACTCCAGTCATTGCACTCTGAATTGCACCAGTCTAAAGAGTTGCATGCTTTGGAGAAGCCTGCAGCTTACTGGGTTGATGATGGTCCCAGGAGCTAAGGCTTTTAATTCACAAAACACTGACAGACTTTTAACACCAATTTCCTCAAATGGAGGGGAAATTCGAGAACAAGCATTGAAGACTACCACAACTGCTTATCATGCCTGTAGAGGAAACAAACATTTATTTTATTTTTTTTAAAAAAAGAAGTTTACAATTGTACAGTGAGTCTTAATGACTGCTGACTTCAGCTCGATAATGATTCCTGGATCTGTAGCTTTTTTAAATTCCTCTATGGGATTAGGAAGAATAGCTATTTTATCAGTTCACTGCACTGACAAGATTATTCTTAAGACCTCAGCACAAAACACAGCATTTATATTCTCTCACACTTAAGAACCACCCCAGTGTTACATTTTCTTCAACTCTTTACAAGAATGTTACAGTCACACCATGGGAACTGCTGAGCACATTACTTAAAAGGCTGGGACAGAAGCAGGAGGCTTAAAATAGAAAGCTGGACAGACACATACGGTTCTAGCCTGATATTTGGAGAGGGAAACCAATCCAACCCTTCAGTCTGAAGGGAACAGGAATGAAAGCTACAATCCTCTTACTTCAAGCTTGAAGAAGCTAACAAGAATTAATTTTAATCTTGAAGCAACAGATTTTAAAAGTGGAAGAGGAACAAGTGAGACTTCTCTACTAACCATAAACTGAAAGCCTAGTAAAGCATTCAAGTGTTCTGAACATAAAACACACAAATCAACCAAGGTTGTATTTCCCAAGCATCTCTCAAACAGTCACTTCTTGTACATTTAGGTAGACAGAAGTTACCACTGTGCACTGCACACAATTTTCTTCATGTAATTTCCTTTACTCCCAAAGCACATCTCCTTCCACAAACACATTCTTTATGTAGCCACCTATGCTGCATATGCATTATACTATATTTTGAAACAATATCAAAGCCTTCTGTTAGTGCTTCTTCATACTATGCCATATTAAAATAAAAAAATCAAACAAAAACCAACTTGACAATACAGTTAAGCATTTTAAAGTAAACAATTTTGCAGTATCTTAAGTTGCAAATATGATAAATCCAGAGTAAGCACATCTTAGCTCAGGAAAAGCCAAAGTAATCCTTGTATATATTTACTACAGAAGGAGAGAGTATGTCATCTCTGTATATGACAGTAGCAAAACCAAGGTTAGAAAACTGCATCCAGCTCTGATACTCACATTTAAGGCACGAAGTTGAAAAACTAGAAAGGATGTGAAAGAAAGGGTTATAAACACTACTTATAAAAACTGAGCTCTGTAAGGAACTTCTCTATTTGTAGAATTTATGCACGGAAAATGAAAAGCAAAGTTGACCACTTCATAGAGAAAACACTCTAGGCATTATGGTCTTTTCAATATAATAAGAGAAAGTCTTAAAAAGAAGCAATAGGTACAAGTTCGAACAAGGCAAACTCCAACAAAAAGTATAGCAAACATTTTTAATATGTGATTTGTAGTTTGAATACACTACTGGGAGTGGTGGTAGGGTCTCAAGTTTTGGACCTTTCACAAAGATGAGCTCTAGCCAAATGAATCTGCTGCAGAGGGAATGGGGGGAAATACTAGTGTTTCCTCAGCTGGCTTCTTGTACAGTAAATCCAGTTACATTTCCAGTTTTATGAGTCTTGGTATTTAACATATGGGTTACTTCAAGCACATGAATAAGTCTTATGGGGATTTACAAGTTAAAATACAAAACTGTGCATTAGGATCAGCATTGAGCACCTATAACCCCATTATATATTTGTCAGCAATTATATTATGATTCTTGCTGTCAGTCATATATTCAGGAAGGCTGCATTATTAAAATTGTAATTGAACATGCAGCATAATCCCTTTAACATGGGGACAACTCTGTCAAAGCTATAGTTTCAATACCACACGTGAGCATTAGTGCTTTCACAACTAGAGGCATTAGCTAAAACAAAAAAAACCAAAACAACAACACACCAACAAAACATCCCTCCAACATGGCTATTCCAATAAGATATAAAGCACGAACTAAGTAAGCCTCGTGCCGCATGCTAAGGCTTGGCCACTAATTGTTTTTTACACATTCAAAAAAAAAAAGGGGACCTCTTCCCCCAAACACACATTTTTGTGTTTCCACCGCTCCACCTACCTTCCTCCTTTGTCTGCAGCCAGGGAAATTGACCTGTGTTCAGTCCTAACTGAACTAAGATGTCATTTGAAAATTTTATTTTGCTGATGGCTTTTGAAAGGGGTGAAACTTTGATTTACTGGGGAGATAAACAGGCAAATACGACTGACTGCACAGACAGCCAAAGGCTGCAGTCTCATCCAGACTAGTACCACAGAAGGCCTACTGAAGATACCTCAAGTCCAACATAATGAAATTATATTAATACAAGGCTTGCTTGCCGGAAGGGAAGAGGCATACTTGACTTTTGGGTGGAATAAGCCATTTAGGTCCTGCTTCCAGTGTAAATACAGCCATATCAAGGAACACAATATTCTTCAGCATTTTTAAACACTATGGGTCCTTTTGCTGCATAGCTGAAACTTGGCCTGTTTCGTCACAAAAGTATGGCTGACAACATGTATATTCTTGTCATATACAGGAAACTTCTGTTTTAGACAAAACTGTAAGATTTCTACTCAGCTACCTAAAGCACTCCTACTAAATATTGAGATTGTTCTTTTATTGATGAGGCTTGTGATTGGGGTGGGGTGGTCATGGTGTACAATACATACAGGACATAAATTATTCCAAAAGCATAAATATATGTATCATTTTAAAGAGGAAAAAAATCATTGTTTTTCAAGAAAAACTCCTTGTCATGTTACTCATTTCCTCCTTGCTCAAGTCTCCCAAATGCCCTAGCAGTTCAGATTTGTAAGTAATAAGCATTTCAGGCTTATCATGGTTTCTAAATACAGGCATATGATGACTCCTACGTTCCACCTTCATCTTAACAGGACACTACATGCTTAATTCCTAGGTAAATACAACTGACCTCTAATGTTCAAAAGATGAATGCCTTCATCATGGCTGTTAGTTAACAGTAAAACATGTCAGAATCCCGTATTTCAAAATTCGTAATTATTCAGCCTACCAGCCAAACATTCCTCTCTCTTAGTGGTAGATGTGATGTACTTCAGAGTTGTGCACTGCTATGACTTCACATGCGATCACAGACGAACTCTCTAAGGATGACCGAAAACTCTGCCAGCTCACAGCCCTGTAGCTGGTTGCTGCCAGGGGAGGAAGACAAGCAAACAGCTCAGAACTGATTGATCTGCTGAAACTTCCTGGGTTGATAGTGTTATAAAAAGGCTTGGTTATCAATAACTGCTATGCAAACTTGAGGTCATGCATGTTATGCATAACCTTGCAAGGAGCTTTCCACACCAAAGGCACATGCCTGTTGTGCTCAAGTCTTCTCTGTGAGAGGACATGCTTTTCATCATGATGGTCTCCTTCACAGGCTGCAAATTCAGCTCAACGTTACTATCATTCAGGTCTAGCAAAGTCTCTTTTATCTACACAGCTTCATGTGACATGCTTCACGTGAAACAAAGTTCCACTCCCCTTTGGAGAAGCAGGTCTCCAGCTGCCCAGCCAGTTCTGCATTCAGAGGTGCCCTGGCAATACCCAGTCAGGGTATTAAAGTAATTCAGCCACAAGAATGAAATAAGTACATGCTTAACTGCAACTAAAAGCAAGCTGTCCAAATAGAAATACTGTAAAAGTAGTACTGTATTCTGCATTTCTCAAGTGGCCCTTCCCTTCAAACCTGGAAGTTTGTATGATGGGACTTTAAAGAATGTTATAACATGAATCACTCGAAAGAGGAGGATATACAAGTGTTTGATAGGTAACTATGTTATTCTTCAGTTCAAATATTCATGTCTCTTACGATGCCTAATCTTGCATGCAACAATACCTGCAAGTCTATGGCTGATACAACTAAGAAGCACAGAAAGCTCAGAACAGAAATGTGTTAGATTATTTATTATCTCAACACGCAGACATTTGCCTTAACTGGCAGTCGCTAAGCTACCCATCAAAGTGGTATCTTGCATTGTACCTTGTGTCCTTGCAGATAATGCAAGCTAGTTCAGTCTAGTCTGCCACTTCTGTGACTGTTTCATCATTCAAAACTCTGTTCTTATTTTTAATTACTGATAAACAGCCAGGCAGTACACACGGATAAAAAAATTTTAAAAAACCAAAAGGCTAAAAAGTACCAGGCTGAAGGAAGGTTGGTAGGCTGATCCTTGAAGAATGTAGGCTATGCCTAATGCAAGATTTTTATTAACAACTTTGGAGAAAAAGAAAAAGCTGCTATTTGTTAACAATCCTAAACCAAGAAATACTGTCACGTATCAATACACAAGGCACAACAGAGGAACATAGTGAAAAGATTGGTGTAAGAGAGAAGATGATAATTAAAATAACAAGGACAAGAACATGCAAATAAAGTTCAGCAAAAAGGTGTTATGAATTCCTACAAGCTGCAGAAAAGAAACATCTGTTGACAATGAGAGAGGAGCAATAGGACATGCATTATTATTGAGATCACAAATCAAAACCTGAGTGCCACAAGCAGAAAAGGGCAAGGGAGATCCTACAGTTTTTCTCTCTGAAATAAAACACTTTCAGCCGTGAAAAGAGAGAAATAATGCCACTGCACAAGGCACTGGCAAATTTCCCACTGGAAAAAAAAGGGCACCATTGTGATCAAGTTAAAAAAAATCAATTAGAATTGGAACAAGCACACAAAATAATTATTAGGCTAAAACAGGAACAGAGAAGAGTTTCATGCAAGACAAGAGTTTGACTGAAGCAGCTTAGTAATACGAAAAAACTGTGACATGAACTGACTTATGCTACAAATACATGAAAGGCGCACAGGAGAGAGGACGACTTTTTTTACCCCCAAAAGTCAGCATTGGCACAAGAATAAAAGCATATAAAATTAGCCATGAACAGGCTAGTGCAGAAATCACAAGACCTCTCTTAACCATTGGAGGAGTCATTCTACAACTGGTTTTCAGTAAGAGTAAATAACTCCAGTATAATAGTATTAGTCTCATAGACTAATTAGAGTATTACTTGATAAACACTGCTGCTTTCAGACTGAGAACCACTGAAGTGGAGGAAAAAATAGTAAAATTGTTCTGCTATATATAAGCATAACTTTCATGCTAAAATGAGTTCAAATTGTCAAGTTTTTCTTGTTTTAAACTCACCATTTAATCATAAATATATAAAATATGACAAAATATGCTCATTAAATTACACATCAAAGTACCAGAGTTAAAAGTTCCCATCTACCTGATGCTTTCTAAAGCAACCTCCCCAATATTTCCTCAACAGAACAAAAAAATTTCTTAATAAGAACCAGAGCTATGAACAGAACAGAAACACTAGAGCTACGCTGAATAGAAATTGCAGACACACCCACTCTGAGCTCAAATCGAATCCATACTGCTTCTTGTGGGCAATACTGTCTGCTCCAGCCATCTGTTTTGAATGAACCTGGGAATAAAAGATCTTGGTAATACCTAAAACTTCAGTTAAATAATTCTCTTCCCCCTTGCTCTGTTTAAATGAGATATGCTCCTAATCCCTCCAAATCCCTGGTTGAGCAGTTGACTGACACAACAGGCAGTAGACTACGGGTTTGCCTTCAGGAGAAGCAGGATCTTTCTGGCCTCACCCAGCTGCACGCAGCAGTGCTACGTTCAGCCAGATGAATGGCATGCACACAACTCCACATACCAACACACCAAACAGTAAATTTTGCTGGCTCTCTCTTCCAGATGTGCTAACTCCATTTGGGTGTAACAGAACAATTCAGCCAGAAAACGTCTACTGATGGGGTCCCAAGCCATCCCCCTCCTGTCAGTGGGTGGAGCAGTCACACCTTCATCATATCCTATGGTACATACCGTCACCCAGACCTAAAAAGCAGTACAAGCGGGGAGGTGAGCCACATCTTAGGGAGCCCTTATCTGTCACTTCCCCAGAAAGCTGCCACTAATGCTCCCATCTGTCACATTCTACATTTTTCAATCGATGACATTGATCTGTGGCTGGCTTCGTTCATCTGCTGACCAAAAAAATGCTGTCAGCATCAAGGTACTAGAGCAGCTATTTAATGTAATTAAATGCCTGTGGGCAGGGGGAAGGAAGCATTCACAGGGACACTGCAGAGAGCAGAGAAGGGATTTCTAAATTGTCCTAAATCACCACCAATTTAACTGGCAGTGACAGGTCACACTCGAAAACGAGGACATGACCTGGAGGCATATCCGTTGAAATGAAACGGGAAAACATGTAGATTGGAATGCAAACAGATCAAGAAAAGAGCATCAGCAACAAAACTAAAGGAAAAATGCTGGCATACAACAAAAAATGATTGCTACTTTTCCCTCTGAAGGTCTGGAGAATAGACAGTGTTTCTCTGCTTCCCCAACAAATAATTATAGGGCTTTAAATTGAAATGTGCTATACCTGGCATTGTTAACAGAAAGGCAGTACTTACTTACCCAACTAAGTTTCTTTATGGACACAGTCTGCCTGTCTGATTCTGTCTCTCACGTATACACACACAATATTTCACTGAATTTACATCAATTATTTTTTGGGGAAAAAAGCATCAGCAACAAGTTTTCTGACAATAAAGCCTTGTATTACTCAAAATAAATACTTTTACTACATAAAAGATTCATACTACCTAACTTGGTCTCTCATTGAGGTACTCAAGCTGGAAGGGAAACCTCAAGCTCTCTTAAAACTGATTGTTGAGGGGAAAGGGGCACGCTCGGATCAGCAATTCTGATCAGAAATCCCCTTCCCCACTGATGAGCAAAGAAACATAAGCACACATTTCTGGCTTCAGCACCTCAGATGGGTGCCTCCAGTGGATGTGCTGAGCCCAGGCCAAAGTCTATAACAAGATTCTTGTTACAGGGTAGTGAAAATACATCTATAAATATAATTTAAGTAAATGTACATCTCCTTTATACACAGTAATTGCCTTTCACATTATGAGTTTCTTCTCATCACCAATGCTACTGGTGTAAGATAAATTCAACAACTAAGAAGGAAAAATAAGAGCAACTTCAGTCATTTACGTATCGGCAAAGTGTAGAAGGATATCCAAGAAGAACTAAAGGTTTTATGACAAACTGAAGTTCCATACCAAAAACAATGAATAAAAAATTCTGAAGCTACTTCCTTGCCCCAAATAAAAACATATAAGACTATCAAAAAGATTAACAGCAAAAGTTGCCATGCATCGCTTCGCAATGAAACTTGCCTTGTACTGAGGGCTTTATCACTCAACACAGTGATGTCAATGGAAATACATCCACCCATGTCAGCCAGTGGCAGGTCATGTGGCAGACAGCAGCCCTCAAGTCTCCTACCTGTTTGCACTGCTTATAGCTCTCAAGGCTGAACAAAAGCAACAGACAGTTGACTTCTTTAGATTATTTTTATAGCTTGAAAGTAAACTTCAAGGCTGCAAAACCTCAAATATTTGCAGATTGATTCAACAAGTCACAGAGCTCCCTGCTCTTTCAACCTGCAAAGTCCAACCACTCTGCTTAATCACCCTGCAAGGAAAACCTGAGTTCCTACAGGGTGTATTCAGCATAAAAGATAATTTCTTACAGTCGTTCAAAAGCATTAAAAGACTCCTTCAGCCTTTTTCCTTCTTTCTCAAAGTCTGTCCTCTCTGTTCAGTAAGGAACCAAAAATTATACACGTTTCTGTTGTTGTTTAAGATTAAACAACCAACCAGCCGAAACAGAAATGAAAGTATCAACCTCAACGTCCTTGACCAGCACTTAGTTGAGACTGTAATATTCAATTAAGCCCCCAACCATTTGCAATAAAGATCTGTTCAAAAGCAAAACTGGGACAACAGGGAATTTCAAAGCATCCTTATAGAAAAATTAGTTTTCCATTTTGAGTATGGATTTACATTAAGGGTGTAGCTGTAGTCAGTCCTGTGCAACACTAATGGGAATTCACAATGAAACCATTCTTCCTCTATAATTAAATCCCACGAGAGAACATTCCCAAATGTTTTTCACAGGAGTATAAAACATAGCTGTGCCCAATTTCTGCTTCTGGTTTTAAACTACTTCACACACGTGGCAAGATTCAGCTTACACACAGGGCTAAATTCATTGTATAAACACCTCCTGCAAACCCAGAGATCCAGGCAAGGGAACCAAAGAGCTACTGAACTGACCAGATGTAGATATTGTCTATAGCTTAGGGTGTGCTGAATTTCCCTCTAGACTCTTTTGACCAGCCTGGCTAGATCACCATTGGTTACAACAGAGCTTTGACAAGAACTTCCCATACAGACACAGCCAGGGATTTTGATATTTGTTTGCTTTGTTGCAAAATTGCGATGCGTAAAGTGCCCAAGGTATCCTCACTCAGAAGCAGGGGACAGCAAAACTACTGTGCCTAGCAGAAACTATCACCACCTTGCCAAATACCTCTGAAGAAAGCTCATGCTGCCTCTTGCCAAGGCACTGGGAATTCCTACTTTAAGCTCAATGCTCAAACTATGCTCATCTCCCATCTTTGCTCTGGTCTGCAATCACTGCTTTGTCTGTGTCTCATATCATATTCCTGCAACCAGTACTGCCAAATCCCAGACACCTTCACCAAGTCCTGTTCCCCAGCATCATACTGATACAGGAAGACATCTACCTAACAGGTATAAGTAGGGAGTGAGAAGTAAGACTGCAAATTAACACACATATAAACTGCTGCATCAAGACTAAAATCTGACTGTAAAAGAGTCAAGTTTTGCCTGTGTGCTGTGTCTTTGTCCTGTGTTTCCAGGACCCTAGAAAATCTTCAGTCCATGCAAGTCCATTTTAACATCAAAAACCTCTAAAAATGAAGAAAGCAAAGATAAAATAAAAGCCAAGCTCCAATATACAAATACAGCTATGTATGTTTTTAGCATACCAGGCAATATTCTTCCAATAAGAGCATCTAGCAACCAAAAGGACTCCTCCTCATTCTTTGTAATAAGAATCAGGTATCCAGCTATGAAGTTCATGCCCTGAAATAGAAAGAAGGGTTTTTAAGATGCATACACTTATCTTAAAAGTTTTAGTTTATTTCTTTTGATTAAGGGCTAAATTACTACAGTTCTACAAAGTGGACATATTAAGTAAAATCAAGGCCACTGGTTGAGTAAGCTGTTAAACCCGCGTTACAACAGCTAACAAGAATTATTAACAAAGATCAAGGAGAGGAAAATTAGAAGAAAAAGCTTAGTAGTCTATAATTTACCCTCAATTTTTCCTTTTTTTTTTTTTTAAATCCCAAAGCCCTGTCCCAACATAACTGAAGACTCTTTGATCAGAACCAAAACACAGCTGTCTTAGATGTGCAGTACAAACACAAGACAAGGTAGAATGCTTTACTCTTTAGTAAAACGTTCCAGCTCCAGCAGTTTTATAAGCTGTTGCTGCCTAACTGAAATGACTGCATACCAATCATTTGCTTCCACAATACCTCTAGTACTCCACATGCTAGTCAACAACTGGCTGCTATAGCTCCTGCCTTTCAACATGCAAACAGAAGGTAACCATCAGCGGGTGGGGGGGATTGGAAGAGCTACCAGAAAATTTGTGAAAAATAGCCAAGCCATGACTGGCCAAATTCTAACTGTGCAATTTTCATAACCATTACTGACACTGTCTGACTGGAGAAGTGACATACAGAACACACAGCTCACAAACTGGCATTCCCTGTAAACACATTGCCTCTGTCTCAGGCACTTTTTTTCTTGTATCCATCGTAACACTGGTAAGTTATGGCAATATTACTAATTTACATGCACAGTAGTCTGCTTTCTTAAGCATTTTTTAAATGTCTTTTCCATTGTAAACAAGCTGACAACCATAATAACATAGACAGCACATCAGTATGACAATATACAAAAGCTGTCTGTCAGGTGCAAGCCCCCACAAAGTCTTCCTAACCTAACAGAAAATTATCTTTAAATATTTACAGGCTATGAAGGCTGGTGTTGGTTACATTGCCTTCTTAGGTTTCATCCCTTTCTTTGGCCTTTTCCCTTTTCTCTCTCCCTCCGAGCTGGATTTCTCCAGCACATCTGTCACCATAGGCAGCGCCACTGTCTCTGGGTATCCTGCAGTGCTGCCAGTTACGGCTGTGAGCCAGAGGACAGCTACCAAAACTAACGCCCCTCACAGCCTCTGGAAGCTACAGCTTCCTCTCTGAACTGAGATCTCATTTCTTGCACTCAACAGATTTGACTCACCTGTCCCACCTCAGAAGGCCTTGCAACACTCCCAGAACATGGAAATATTAGGACATTGCATCTTCTCCAACGTTTCGTTTTCAAGCTTTGAGTCACTACAGCAGCTGTTACACAGATGGCTTGGACAGACCTTGCATGGCCTTACACAGTGCTCGGCCTTCTAGTTAGGAAGGCAACTATTTGTTTCCATGCTAACAGTTAGCTTAGTAATTGCATCTGTGGTGACAAGAGACTGTTTGGCATTTAACATGGCATGCACAAAAAGCTACTCTGGAGCATATGCTCACAGGACACTGAATTTCCCTAGTGATACTACGGTAGGCAATGCTGTACCACTGTCACAGCATGACAATGCAAAGCCTAATATGCTCCCAGAAGGGACACTTCGATGCCACTAGGCACCACAAATGCACCATTCCGAATTTTCTAGTGTTTACAAGATCTCTCCTATCGTGCAGTAGGTATCACTATATCTATCTTGATGAAGTCTGCTGCTTCCCTAGCAGAAAAGGTGATTTCCTGAAACTTTGCTTGATTTATGACATGCCTTGGAAAGCAGATGCTGGCCTTTGGTTTATGTTCTAATTATTTAGACAGAACAGGTAACAGTCATTCTGTGCGGAGAACAAAGGTGAAAAGGAATCACATAAGCCTTTTTCAGTCTTCTTTTATCTCCAGTGTTCATAATGCTAAGTTAAAGTGAAAAGAGTAGCCCACTGATTAAACAGTTGATGTACCAAAACTTTTTAGTAACAACGAGACATGTATTTGGGGTAAAAGCTAGCATGGTTTAGAAGTTGTACATGTTTGGGGGTATAACTACCTCTATATAGGAGCCTGACACTTGCAAAAGAGAATATTCACAATTCTACCCCTTCTGTTACTCTCAAAATTTTAACCATTCTATTTTAATAAATACATAATACTGAAAATAATAAAAATAACTCATCCTTTACTCGAATTTTTCAAATATTTTCTGTACTATAAAACCGGTTGGAATGCATAAAAAGAATTTGCTTTAGTGATATCAGTCTAGGTTTAAGTCCCTCTAAGTCTTTTCCTCTCCAGATTTCAAAAAAATATAATTCATATTAACTTTGAAACAGTTGTATTTACTGTACTAACTTCCTCAACTAACATGAAGTGCAGATGAGCACACGTATCCTTGGTGAGGAAAGGGAGGAGAGAAGAGAGAACTTAATAAATGAACTGAAAACACATTTTGCTCATGACAGTTCCTGCTTCTTTATGATCCTTAACGATGGACTCTTTATTCTTGACTGTCAGGAATCAACTTTTATCTTCTTTGTGTCCCACAGGAAACTTTACAGTACTTGGCAGTAATGACAGGAGCTTTTTTGAGCTGCCATTTAAACAGTATCAGGCTGAATTTCAAACAAATTTTCTTCCTACTTGCCTGTCTATACTGGGAGATGACACCAAATAAATGCTACCCCCCCCTCATCTACGTTATGTCGCATGAACACTGGTCTTCCTGTACTTTGAAAAATGTGACAGTGAAAACAAAGGAAATTGAGATCTCATATGCCTAGTACATACTGAGGACCGTTTTGGGAAAGATGGCAGGAGGGTGGAAGAGGGAAACGCAAGATCACTTTCTCTTTGTCTCCAAAGCAACTAATCTTGATACAACCATGTGTGATAAACCACTTATTTTGTAGCTAACGAATGGAACCAAACGTGATCGAGTAAGCTACAAAAAAGGCCACAGAGAAACTCACAAGGACATTTGAACTTGCCTGAAGCGATTAATTTTTTCCATCCCCAGGGCCATTTTAAAAATAGAAAGTTTCTGGATCTGCTTCTAAAAACACACATCCAAATGGACAAGAACAATTGCCATCGGTGAAATTCAGCATTGTTTAAAAACTAGTAATTACATACCTGACAATATCCTACTGCTTTATTATGATGCCCATATGCTACCAATACGTTGTAGAGTGTATGCTGCAAACAGGGATCGGCAGTTTTGCGGAATTTTACATTATCTGGAAATGTTCTGTTCATGTCTAGACAAAAAGGAAAAAAGACCAAAATTAAGAGCTGTTCCCTCCTTCACTTCCCAATCAGTTTTCTGAAGTACAGATTTTCTGAAATACAACTGAAACTTCATATGGCTCACTAAAACTGTAGTTTTGGTGGATGAATTTTAAGAAACAGCTTTACCTCCATTTTGGCTAAAAGGCCATCTGCATTCAAGAATAATCTATTCCTAGAAAGATTAATGCTATTACTGTACAGAAATCAATTTCAAGCAGGACTAAAGAAATTCTCCTGCAGACTGGACTCTCTCAACATCTGACTGCAAAGGCTTAAATGAAAGCAAACCAGACATTTAGACTGACAGAAACAACACATACCAAATTTACCTAACCAAGTGACATGAAATGAGCTGCACCTGTAGGAAAGCATGTTCTCATTACAAATCAGAGGAACTTGCAACTGACTTATCCAGTGAACTTCTACCAAACAGTCCCAGACAGCTAAAAAAGAAAAAAAAAAAAAAAGAAAAAACAGTCCTGTTCCTGCAACTGGTGGCTTCCACTTAAAAATCATAGTATTTTTAAAGTTCTAAGTTTCTCTATGATGTGACCATGAGAAAAGTTGTTTCTTCATTGTGCAAGATCATCAAGAAGGAGAGGTATTTTTGATATCCAAGCAGCAGAGCACATCCCACATGCTTCAAGCTCAATCCTAAACCAAGTAAGGACTATGCAATTACTGATAATTCAAAACATTCATTTCTTCCAGACCAAACATGAATAGTAGGACTCATCTCTCCTTACAAAGGTCTAAAATTTAGACATGCAAGTTTGAGCTAGTCACTCAAAACTCTCCTTTAGTTGTTGGAAAGCAACAGGCAGAGTTAATTTTTGGCCTGCTTCACTCTATAAAGAGGAAACCCAAGGTCACTAGTTCAGACTTGTGCATCTGATTTTTAGAAGTTGAAGTTGGGGAGAAAAACCCTATTCAAAAGTAACTTTGAAGACTTTCAAAATCCAAGACTTATTAATAAAATACAAACAGTTATTTTGGTTATATTTAACAACAACCAAAAATTGGTTTAAAAAAAAAATTCAGTAACAGCACTACGGTACTGATTTTTGTGTCCTAAGAGTTATCATTTCTTATCAGTTTTTCCTGCATAAAGGAAGAACTCTGTTACAGCTTTGACACTAAGTTGAGCTGTAAGCAACCAAAGGAAGAAAGCACCTCAAAATCATTTGTGTCATGGAAGTCACAAGCATTAAGAAGTTATCACACTAATCACTATTTCTTCCTTTCAAAAATGAATAAATCATTTACAGAAATGGGAGGGCAGGAAAATACTTCACCTCTCATGTGACTGAAAAGAAAAACAAAAGGAAAAAGACAATTTTTAAAAAGACTTGAGCAACAGCCAGACAGTTATAGGATAAATTTTGTTTTGTTTCTTCTCAGTAGGAAGAGCAGCATAGTATTTGCATAATCAGAATTTGATGTTTATTAAAGTATATGCTGGATGTTAGAGAAAAGATTAATGCTGACATTTCAGCTATGGCTCTTCCCATCAGCTATTCAGAATAAAGGTCGGGGGGAGTAGGAAAAGTCCATCACGTACAGAGCAGAGACTACCGAAACTGAACTCATCTTTAATTTCACAGCCTGAGAAAGGCCTGCAGTTGAGAGAATCAGCTCCAGTTTGCTTTACGAGTGCAGAGCATGTTTTTCCCACAAGGATTGGGGGAAGTCTTCCCTAATTTTATGAAGGATTTTAAACTTCTCATTTAGTAAAAGTTTTTTAGTTTGGGGGCGCATGGAACAAAAGCAAGATACAAGAACTACATGTCTTTCCCCTTAATAAAAGATATGGGGCCTGGTTTTACAGGACTCCTTATGTCAGATTATCTTGAGCACATCAAGAGCAGGGTGCCCTCCTTCCTCCCCATCCTCCCCTTTCTGATCCATTTACATGCTCTCCCTCTTCCTCCAGCTCTGAGGCTCTTCTGACTGCAAGATGAGGGAAGTCAACCCGCTCCCCAAGCGCGCCAAACTGCCAAGTTTTACTGTATTACAAGATGACTTGAGGCAAACAGCAGGAGCAGGTGAGAGCTTTTCATTTGACTTCAGCACTTACCCCCACTAACCACACCTGTTCCAGAGGAGATGTCTGAACACCTCCTTCTCCCCTTCGACGCAGCCCACCCTCTGACCTGCTATCCGTTAACCTACTTCATTCTTGATAGATGTTAGCATCCACAGGAACATAGGCTCAGACTAGTCCAGTTTGAGGAAAAAACATCACATCTGTTTTCAAGCAGGGCAATTAACATTAGAACTTTATACTAGATAAACCCCAAACCAATGACCATCTTATGGTTGTGTGCAGATCTGCTGGCTATAACCAAACTAGGTATAGCAGCACTGGACCAGGAAGAAGGCCACAAAGAAAAGACTAGCTACTCTGTTGCAGTAAATTCGGATTAAATCCCAATAGGTTTGACTTTTTTTCAAGGTGGTGGCTTTATGCTGCTGTGAAACAAGAACAGCAGCTTTCCTTTTCTGTTGATTTATCTCTGTGCAGCAATCATGAGAAGACCATTGGCTTGTTTCTGCAGTATTTCTACCTCTCATTCAGTAATACAAACATAGGCAGAAAGCCACGTTAGCCTCAGTTTATAAAACAGACATCTATTTTGGTACCTGGAATCACAATTGTTGATGCTATTTCTGGAGCAATGATATTTAAATGTGCAGTCCAGAAAACCAATGCTTTCATACCAGTCTTGTGGTTTTCATGTTTAGGGTACTTCAAAAGTCAGGCACCTACAAGTCAACCTTGCTATCCCATCCTTTCTGTTCTTACCTTCATATTGAGGTGCTTCTCACTCCTAGACACAGTGCCCAGTAAATTACACAAGTATTTTTATAACTAACATCCTCTACTCCACTTTCGGTCACTTCTTTGCTGCTGCTATAACTGTAACTTGCATCTGCTCTGAATAGCTTCCAGGCAATTAATTATTTTTATTTTATTTTTTTTTACTTAGTAAAAAGCAGAACAAAAATTCACCTCAACTGCCAACTACAAGCATTCAAAAACTCCACTGCAAGCTTCCAGAATAATAAGGTTAGGTCATCAGTTAACAACTTGTAAAAGTAATGTACTTAAAGGGTATTTTAAATTTGTTGTAACTGGATACTTAGGACTTATCTTCAAGCTTCTCCCGGCTAACACCTGGAACTAGAAATTGTTTTGGAGGTTTGAGGGCTTTTTTGTTTGTTTTTTTTAAATTAAGGTCAAGTATTCTATCAATTAAAACTAGAGAAGGCGAGCCTGACACCTACCAGCACCAAGTAATACTTCAATAGCTTGCAGCAATCAAGAAAGCAAACAGGGTTAGGATTTCCTACAAAAGAACAATAATGCCACCGTATAAATCTAAGAAGCACCTGCATGAATTCCACCCCCCTTCATCTCCAAAAGGTGATACCAGAATTGGAGGAACTGCAGAAGAGAATGGAAACAAGGAAGATCACAGATGTGAAATAGCTACCGTACATAGCATAAACCAAGATGGTTTACAGCTCCTTAGTTTGGAGGGAGATGCTTATGAGCAAGACAGCACAAATCTGCAAGGTTATGGATGTGAAAAAGGAGCAACCAGAGGGTTTTTGTGGATTTTTTTTCCTCATCCAGTGTTACTAATTACAAACATGTCACATACAACTTGAGAACTCCCCAAAACACAGATAACTGCAGACTAGGAAAGACATTCTGAGGAAGTATCACTACACACTTTACTCCTCCAGTTCTTCCATTAGCTGTTTGGGTAGACAGAAGAGCAGATGAGGAAGCCATTTGGATATGACCCAATATGGCTTCTCTTACAGCAAGTCAGAAGAGCTGACACGGCTGTTCCCCTTGCTCTTGCATGGTTAAATGCCCTAAACTCACGTGAAAATTCCCAACCCTTACTAATAGTTTAACTCCATTCAGAGAACCTTATTAGCACTTTGATAGTAAAATATTTACTGTCTCCATTGAACTGACAATGGCTATTGTTTGAATTACTTTTCTGACCCATCATAAACTAAACTAAGATCCTACAACTACTATCCAATCCAAACTACTACCCAATCCAATCCATGCCAGCAGTCACAAGGTGCAGTGCAGGCTTAGACCCCGGGTTTCACAGCACCTACAACTCTTCATCATGAAATGTGAAAATGTGGATATTAGCTGCATGTGCACACAAGAGTACTTGCAGACACTGACACACTTACTCTGAAATTCAATGGCCTGGCCTAAGAGGGACTTACTGCAAGGAAGCTATGTCAGCTTACATCCCAGCCTTTTTGTATCCAGCACGTAGCCTTTGCATTAGGTGGATAGCCCCATTTTATCCTGTCAAGATCATTTGTCCTACTAAACTTTACTATAATAGGGCATGAACAGCAAAGCTCAGAAGGAATGCATGCCCTTCTAAACATGTATGTAAACTAAACCATGAAAATTTCCATCAAAATTTAGACACCTGCATTCTTTAAGCTCTTACTTTCATGTTTAGAGCAAGAAGTCTGCTCTCTTATGTTTCTCTTTAAAAAAAAACACCAAAAAAACCAACAGGTATGTTCAAACAGCAAGTGCTATATAAAACACCATCAGCAAATTAAAGGGCAAAAATGACGAAAGGACAGTTTAGATTTATGTAGTTGGAAGACTTTTATTGCTATTATGAATCAGATTTTTCTTTAAAGATTAGACCACTTCTCTATACGGTCTTTTAAACTGATTATATCCCATTAAAGACACTTCCATATTGAAAATAAGTTCCAAATGTACATGAAAATTGTTTGGAGCTTCTGGGCACGTAAAAGAATCAGGACACATTGGCTCTTACACGTGTTTAAATTGAATTTGAAATAAAGTCTTTGGTTGGACCTGTCCTTTTGCCCCTCCCCCTGAAAAAAAGAAAGCATGGTTGCTGTTCTCTTGCTTTTAGACTGCAGCATTGTCCTAGGCTATAACTTGTACAGCTAGACCACAGGACTAAACACAGCACAATTGCCTGACAATTTTGGAAACTGCAGACATGGAAAGTGAACAGCAGCAAGATTCCACATTTTACTTTAGTTTACTGTTAAAAATAACTGCAGTAATAGGAAAAAACCACAGGCAGAAACAAACTGAATGTCAGACAACAATTCCCACCAAAACAGTCCTCAGCTAAAGTCCATAATAAAATTTGCACAGTCAATGGGAGGACTAAGTTTATTAGACACAAAGTTTCCATTCACCTTAAGTGTTTCACTCCTTCCACCCCTCATATATTCACATTGTTTCTGCCTTTCTGAAGGGAAACCTGTCACTCTGGAGTCCAAGGTCCTCCTTTTATTTTTTTTCCCTCCAATAAAATCCTGCAACCCAGTTTTCTTTATCCCTTCCCTCACTTTCTCCTTCTTAGTTTTCTCTTCTGCAGTTTCCCAATTGATGTAGTAGCTCTTCCAAAACTTTATTTCCTCCATAAACCACAAATAGATCTTTATCTTCTTCCCTTTTTTTTTCCTCCCCCAAAGAAACACTTTTATTTCATGGTATAACCTGTGTGAAAAGCCACCTACTGTCATGATATGGCCCTTCATGTCATTGTTTAGTACTGGAAAAGAAATTGCTTGCAACTCCTTCTTGCAGCAATTGTACCCCTGCTGAGTATGGTTTGATCCTTCTTCAGGCCCTTACCAAAGCTGGCTTTGGAAAAAATTTATCTTAGTAGATCCCTCTGTGTCCATAGTTAGAGCCCTACTGTTTCTAGTTCTGAGCAGGACGTGAGCCTGAAGATTTCTGGCTGATCTTCATATTCACAGAAACATGAAAGTTTATGCTCCAAAATGCCTTACTAAGGCGTGTGGTCCCAAAAGCCCATAGTGCTGCTGCTGCGGGGAGAGGCAGAGGGGAAACTCAACATAAAACAAAAAGAGTTCAGATAGTTATCCAACCGAATAAAAATCCGTAAAGCCCCAAATTTAACTACCTGGCTTTTTCAAGAGGAAAAAGATGTTAACTGCACCTGCCATTCTAACAAAGCAACCTCAGCACTGTGCTTGTCCAGAGCACAGCCCAACCTCTTGACTCATTAATTGGGCAATTCAGCCAGTATTGGCTTCTCTACAAAAGCTCTGCTGCAGCAGGATGAAAAGTTGCAGGACAAATATCAGTGGCATCAAACTTCTACTTGCTTGTCCTCCTCTATTGCCTCTTTTAAACATGCAGTGGGCCAGTCTAAGCTCTGGTTGCCCTAATACCCTGTCACCAATACTGGCCACCAATCAGTGTTCACAGGCAGCGCATATGAAACTGGATTAGTAGGAGAGGTATTTCTCCTTCTGTGCTTCCATTCTTTCAGGGATTCACATTTAGTGTTCAGGATTTCATGCATCAAGTGGATTTCCCCACCCCTCAGTTTGTCAAATTCCTTTTCAAACCAGTTCATACTTTTGGCCTCAGCAGCACCCTCTAGTAACAAGTGCCACAATTCCTTGATGTGCTCTTCTAAACCTGCAGCATGACAAATTTATTTCAGTGTCCTTAGTTCTTATGTTACAAGAAACAAATAACAATTGCTCCCCATTCACCCTCTCTACACCATTTATAATTCATATAGCTCTATCAGCAGCTTTTTTCCTCAAGCTGAAATCGTAGCATACTTCATCTGCCTCATACAGACACTGTACCACATCTTCAGCCATCCCTGTTGCTATTCCAGTGTCCTATTGGGACAGAAGTAAGCAGAAACAGACCCAAAGGCAGGTCTCATGGTACAAAGTTATAACTCATCATTCACTTAGGAGACGACAAAATACTGTTTTCTGGTTTGTTCTCTGTTCCTTCCCAAATAATTTCTAATCTTCCTTAATGCTTTTGACCACATGATGAACCTGGAAAGATCTGTGCTGTTGAAGAGCTTCTGGCTAATCTAATTTACATGTTAATTCAGCACTTAAACCACTACTACAGAAACTTAAGTTTTCCATGACATAACTTGATCTCTAACATTTAAGGACCTAAGACAGATAATCAGTGTTATCAAGACAATAACCTGTTTTGATTGCTTCAACCAGCTTGTCATTCTTCTCTCCTTCAAGCAGCCTGTGGTAATATCCAGGGTTTTGTTCCATGTTGGTTTGGGCCCCACTCACAATCATCCAGATCAATGCACGATGTTCATTGGGGATGCCTTTCCTGATGTATCTCTTCACTGCAAAACAAGAAGTTTGGTGTTTCAAAAAAAAAAAAAAAAATCCAGCTGTATTTTTCTTTTGGAAATGAACAACAGAAAGTTGAGAAGTCATAGTCTCTTGACTAGAGATTATTATGCTTTCTCTCCTATGCTGCCATTTAGGATAAGTATTTCCTTCTCAGCTACATAGTATATTTTAGATTCACTCGTAAATTCTTGTCACTCAGATTCTCCACACAGATCTCCAGACCCAAGCTTTCCTTCCTTCTCTATTCCCCCATTAGTACTTCAAATCCTTTCCTCATCTTCCCACCTTTCCAGATAGAGATATGAACAGCAAAGTTTCCCCTTGATCTTTGTCCTTTTTGATTCAGAAAAGCACTGACTTTTTCTTTCCTTAGATTACTAATAGCCTCCTACATGACAGACCTTTCTGTCTGCTTAGTTATGCTCTAGCATAAATGGCTATGTTAACATAACCATAGGATTTGAGCTTAGCACCTACCCACTGAAGTCCTAGCAGAAACTGCAAGACGTGGCTATTGTCAAAATGAGCCTCTGGAAGAACTGAAGATGCGAGTGAGCAGCAGATGATTTTTCCTAGAATAACTGGGGAAGTTTTTCAAAACTAAAATAGCTCTTATCTCTTGCATCATATTTATCACTGGAGTGTGCTTTGGGTTTGTTTTTTTTTAAGCAGATGATTCAGGGTAAATAACTAGGATGCAAGATTGCAGGAAGAAGCATTAGGCTAATGACAGCCAAAGCAGCTTCCTCCTGGGAATGGTATGAAAAATATTAATAAGGAGCCAGTGCTGCTTATTGGTACAGAATCCTAAGTCAGTGTTACCCCTTCTGACCCAAAAAGACAGCTGAATGTTTGAGATCCTTCTGCTTTTTCCAGGGAGAAGAAATTAAGAAAGGAATCAGGTATTTCTTACTAAATTAATGAGACTGCATCAATTAGAGTATCAATGTTTTGTCCCTAAATTCTATAGCACTCAAATGAGAGCGGGGATTTTTATTCCGCCCACACACACAAAATATCATTACTTAATCTGGTTTTCACCAATCACAAAGATCTGTAACTCAGGATAAATGCTGCCTGAATTAAAGGCCTTAAAAACAGCAGAGTGAAACAAGGTTTTACAACAACTCAGTCAGCCACCTTCTAAATACATTCCACCTAATTGCAGCTGCCTATCCTTTAGGAGCCAAAGCTACTTTCCCAATGTCAACAGAGAGATCTGTGCATCTCTAATGGGCATTTCACTCGCCTGAAATCTGGTACTTTCTTCACATTTGCAATAAGTACCTGGACTTCTGGGTACAGTTTTTGTTTAGCTTTTCAATGAGGATTTATACTATGGGTTAGTCTCTACTGTTCCAGCTGTAAAGTAACTTTAACTACAACCACCTTTTAGACAGGCTGGGAATAATTTACTTGTTTCCATGGTTGTTTAATAATCCCCACTTCTTCTTCACAAGATTTTGAACTCTAATGCTCAAGAAATCCTATAGATGGACATAGGAAATGCAGGAATGAGTATGAGGAACCAGTCCCATTTAGGTCAACAAGAAGAGGCATTCAGATGAGCCTGCGAATGTCTCTAGAAGCATATTTGCCGGTTAAATTACTGGATTATCATATTCTAAGATATAATTCCAATGGTGTTTTTTTCTGGAACAACTGTCAATTCTGAAAGCATAGCCAACATCCACATCCAACAATACATATTAAATTTGAAAGAAGCAGAGACAAGCCTTTGACGCTGGCATAAGGGGGAAGCAACCCTGCAGCACAAAATGTGCTCATTATTCCTCAGTGCCATCATTCTCATGGTAATAGACAGCTAGGGGCTCGGATCGCCTCAAGTGACTATGTACCCCAGCTCCCCCACTCCCTGAGGAATGGAAAAGTCCTTTACATGGTGCTTTTCTTCTTCACACCATTATCATACTTGCCAAGATCTGCAAACTGGCATACAGAAGCAGCAAAGAAGTTTTGAAAACAAGGACAGTTGCAATTAAATATGGTTTATATATACATATATATGTCATATTGTATACATAAAATTACATTGGTTTCTACAAATATGTATTCATTTTATTTTCTATAGGCCCTCTTCCACATTACCCTCAGGAACTTTTAAAGGCCCATAAAACAGTCCACACTGCAGAATATCCTCAGACTGTAACATTTAAGAAGCTTTCACAGATGAAGCCGGATTGTGCATGTGTCTCCAATCGCACATCCGACTCCAACTGTAAACCAAGGGCTTGATCTCAAAAGTAGCACTGCTGAATACCATCAAGCCCTGAGTACCACACTCGGAATCAATCCCAGGACAACCACAGCATACACAACAGTCTAAGCTTTAAAACATGTGTAATAAATATGTGAAATTTTAGTCTCTTCTTGAACAAAATACAAAACATCACCAATTCTTTTTAAGCAAATAAGAGTAGCCTCAGTAATTCTACTACCTCTGATATCCAGTGCCAGTTTACAAAGGTTTAGAGTCACACTTTTTAGTATGTTTTTCTTGTTACCAGAAAAAGCAGCTACATGATGGGGAAGTAGTCTAGAAGTGCTGAAAAAGATGCAGAAAATAACATTTTCCAATATCGGGCACTACTTAGAGTAACAAGATTTAAAAATAAGTAAAAATCACTTTAAACCTGTCGATCCTTGTTTAATGGAAGAACATGAGTATTTTTGGAGGTTTTTGCCTCTACATAAAGTTGTATTTATATTTTCCTCCCATTAACATTGTTTTCACTCTACACCACAGACAGACTAAGTGTATGCAGGAAATCCCATTTTAAAACAAAAATTATTTTGCATAAAATATTAGAAGAGTGCAATTTTGAAAAGCGTCTGCGCTTTTCAGTTACTTTTTCTGTTACTAACAATTACTGTTGAACGCTGAGGAAACTGACTTGGATCCTAGAGGAAAAATTCTATAAAAGAGATGAAAAGAGCATACAATAAGGAGTTGAAAGTTTTATTTTACAACTGAATCACAGAAGAAACAAAGCAGATCTCTGCTGTAAATGTTCAAGTTACAGTCAAACACAAAAACTGACTTTCTAAGATGCTCCTTCGTTCCTCCAACCCCTGGGCTGAAACAGAAGCACTCCTCTTATAACCACTGTTTAGTACCATTACTTTCACCTTTCACTGTATTTTATCAGCCTCACAGACTGGAAAGCACCTTCTGCTACTGATTAGTTTTGACTAATCCACTTACAGACAAATTTTTTTATGCAGCACTCTTTTGGTTAGAAATAAGCTCCTTGGGGAAATGTGTCAGTTTGTTGCCTGCCTGTAAACAACTCGGAGCAGAAAGCTGTCTTTCAGTCCCATAAAGATAGCAGCTGAATGGAGAAAAGTAAAAATTAAGAGGATCTCAGTAGCGTCAGAGAGAGAGAAGAGGCAAATGACTGAACACTGTCTGAAAATTCACATGTGCACAGGAGACAGTGAAGATAACAAAGGTAGAGGGGAAAACAAAATACCACAAAATAACAAAAAGGAAGAGACTGGAAAATGAGCAAAAGGAACCATCAGCCAAAATTCCCATGACCCGCCCTGCTGGAAGGCTGTAATCAAGAACAACAGGATACACTGCTTAATTACCGTTGTTAAAATGTAGTCTAATTATTTTTCTTTACAGTAGAACAGAATTATACACACACATACCACCCTGGATGTGAGGCAAACACAGTAGCATGTGAACATGCCACATTTCCAAACTGGAAAATTAACACAAGTCATCACTTCTTCCTGTTCACCCAGACAGGAATTATGACCTTCTCTATGTGTAAAGAGAAAAGGGCGTGAAGCTACTGGGATACCACACGTACAATGCCTCTCTCACATCTACTCACAGCAGGATGCATTTTGAAAAGGCCCCAGTAGAACTCAAAATAAGGATATTGGTTCACAGATACAGCTATTGCATTCAGGGGGGAAGCAGCAAATCAAATATTCTTCTCAGTTCTAGCTTATGGCCCACTTGCAGCAGAGGGGAAGTTAATCAGAACCAGCAGCTCCTGAGCAAATCTTCACAGCAATGAAGTTAGGTCCTGAAGGAGTGAAATTCAGCGTATCACCAGGCAGATCTGCTCTCTGACTGCCTGCAAGTAAATCACTGCAGGATCATCCTGCAGAATAAAGCACACACTTAAACAACTGCTTACATAATTCTAGGTGCTTATGCCACAGACTTCAATCTTAATACTGATATAAGAAGGGAAGTATTTAAAAAACAGTAATTGTACAGGTTAACTTGTTGCTCTCCTTTTCTGAGGTATCAGTTGATGATAATGAGGGAGGCTTATTGTAACAACTTTGAATTTACACTCAGACTACATTTCCTCAACATTATGTATTCCCAGTCACTCTCCTTAGAATTACGTATTACATATATACATGAGAATGCATAGCCTACAAATTCTAGTATCTTTAGCAAAAGTTGGTAACATCAAAGATGATGTACTAGCCCATAAGAGCTTGCAACAGTCAAAAGCCATTGCCTGTGTCCACTCAGTGGATTTATGGTATCTCATTTTCACAAACAGTAGCCTGTTACAGACAATTAAAACCATGTTAATGGTGATTGCCATTACATGGTTAGTGGGGCAGCATGACCATTGGTACTGAAGCCTGGTGGACAAGCTGAGAGATTTGGTCAAAGTTTTGGCTCCGAAATAAGACCGAAGGCATTCACACTGTTTCTATCACAGTATCATTCTGTGTCTACAATGCTGGAACAGGCCACACAAGGGAACAGAAATGTAACTAACTCACAGAAATTGCTAAAAGCTGCCACTGTCACAGTTTGCACATTTTAAGAGAAGGAGATGAATCAAAGCCTGAGATTATTTTTCCACAACAACTAGTAGACTAAGTTCCACAGAATCCAAAATCCTCACTAATTCAAAATACCACACAGCTACTGCTATATTCGAACTCGACAGCTTAAACAAAAGTTTCTTTACATATGGAGGAAAAAGAAGAGAGTAGAAGTAGCTGCTTTCTAGTTAGCAGCACATGATCTAGCAACTATAGCTCAAACCTACATTTTCTGGGATTCCTCAGCCTTAAAATGGACATCCATACACTAAATACAGTTAGACTTAAAATGCCTCACTAGTTATCACCCCATTCTTGATGCCAAGAAAAAACCCCACCCCAAAACAACAAAACCACCAGAATTAGCAGCCCAAGTCTGCACCTGAAGCACAGCTTTAAATATTCAGCTATGTTACAGTCAGTGCCTGATGAACTTTTGCTTAGTTTTACTCACTTTTTCTTTAACATGCTTATAGAGAACTGTGCCCAACTCCAAAAGACTCCCAAGAGAAAGAAAGCTGAATAGTATCATTAAGAGCAGAGGAAAATTTAGATGCTTATATGAAATAACCCAGAGAATGAGCAGGAGGAAAAAAACCCCACCCTTTAGTGTCACAGGATTCCCTGCCACCTTCTGAATCTATTTATTTATTTCTCCCTGTCTCTCTTGCACGAGAAAGTATTACTAGAGGTTTTCTTGCTTTTTGAAGCAGCCATTAACAGTTCCATCAGCATTTTATCCAATGTTGCATTAGCTCCTGTAGTAATTTTACTTTCTTCACTTCATAAGGCATTTAGCATCAGTTCTTAGTGCACACCTTTTTAGCTGTGAGGTGAACGTCATTTTACAAAAGGAAGATAAGGAGAGCAAGAAAATCTCAGCAATCTAAAAAACTGTCAAAGAGTCAGCAACTGAGAGCCCTAACATCCCAATCCCTGCGGTTCAAGACAGTGTCTTCTACATAATCTCTTGTCTTTTTAAAGAGCACAGAGCAGAGTACAATACAACAAACAGCTGTAAAACAGCATCTTGAAGAGCCAGTGGCCATAATCTCTGGGTTACAGATCTAATAAGATATTATAGTGTATGACAAAGAAGGATTACTCCTTTGCAAGCTTTAAATCAAATCAATGATCCCCCTAAGAACCACATACTTGCTTATGTATTATTACTGTTTATACTACTGTTTTTCATTTGAAGACAAAAATAGTATTTAACATTCAAAAATGCAAACTAATTTAATACGATTTATATTGGTTCCAACATAATGCACTTTTACCTACAGACATACAGCTCACCTTTTAAACTCTTCCGTATACTGTTATTCCCCTTTAGGAGCTTGGACCATTTTATTGCTCTTCTAGTGAGTACCACTAGATACCTGGAAAAGAATGCTTCATAGGATGCATAATCAAAGTCTTCTGGCCTTTCAAACCCATATGGATCAACCCTACAAAATAAAAAAGAATTCTTGTACAAATGTTTCTACACACCTACAGCTGAAAAAAAAAAATAAATGCAAGTATGCTTTAAATAACTTCCAGTTGCTATTTCTAAAAGCAGCTCAAAACTCCCTCCTCCCAACAAAAACCTACTTTACACAAACTGTTACACTCCATTTGGCATATCAAAGCTGTTTAAGTAGATGAATTTAAACATGCACTCAGTTTTACATATTTCACTACTTTTAGAAGTAAGGAGTTTTTGGAGAAAAGGATCCATTGTGTGCAAAATTGACCCAAATTATGACCCCACAGAAGTTTGGGAGCTATTTTTCTCCATAATACAAACAGTTGAAAGGTATGAAGGTATAGCACAACAGGTCACATGTGGCCTGAACTCACTTTCCACATAGTTCTGCACAGAAAAATGACAATAAAAAGAACAAGTTACAAAGATTATTTTTTTTAAAGGGCTTATTTCTGAAGTTATCTTCATGAAAGTACACAGTTTGGGAAAAAAAAAAAAAACACCACAAATCCTCTGTCAACATTCTTCATACGCAGTACCAAAAATGCTTATTTTATTATCTTTAACAATTTTTCAGTGTTACATCACATTATCTGGGGCAGCACGGCACTGATGAAGTTTCAGCACTGCAAGTCTGATTCTTTTCCAGCTTGATATATCAAGTCACCTTGCTAAACTAGATTTATGGCAACTTCCTGGGACTCTCTATACCTGCCGATTATCACTCAAGTACAGAGCACTCACAGGCTTCATAGAAGTTAAACAGGCAGAGGTGTCTGTCCACGCAGAAAAGTTTGCAAGACAGGAATCGAGGCTTAACTTCCAAAAACACTGCTCATTTCATCCATGGAGAAGGAGTTTGCCCATGGAGTGGCACGGGCACGGCCTTGGGTAAACTCCATCTCACGGGATCGTCACGGGTAGTAAAGTGTGAATCAGAAGAGGAATATTTTAATATTCAGACCTCAAATTGGTATTACCTAATCGTCAGTTAGAAGCCACCTTTGCATTCACGTAGTCCTCAAATTTGACACACAAAACACAGGTGTAAAAAACACCGAAACCCCCGACACAAGTTTCTCTGAAGACACGGAACGCAAGAACGCTCAAAAAAATCCTAACGCCTCCACAAAAATACATCTCCTGTTTATGACTGCCAGTGTCCAGGCAGCAAGTACAGATTAATTTCATGCCAAACGCCATTCCTGAGGTAGAAAGGGAAAATAAAGAGTCAGGAAGCACGGGTTTAAGGAAGTTGCCTTCCCTAACCTGCCGGCAGGCAGCGACGGTTATCATCGCCCCTAGGTACGTTAACGGCCGCACCGGTTGCCGGTTGGTGCCGGGGCCTTCCCCCGGAGAGGCGCCCTCTCCCCCCGGCGCCCCCGCGGCCATTTCCCGCCGGCCTCCTGCCGCCCCCTCGTAGCCCCAAGCGCTCCGGGCAGAACGCCTCGCTCTCCCCGGATTAACCGGCTCCAAATTCACCCTCCAGCACGGCTCCTCTCTGCCCCAGCCCTTGGCGTCTCTCGGCAAGATACCAGCAGGGGGAAAGGCTCTTGTAAGGGGCTACAAAGAAACCCCCAAACTCCCTGCGAGGCGCTGCGAGTCACCGCTCCTGCTCCCGGCTTGCTCCCTCCCTCAGAGCGCTGGAGATTCACAGGAAAGTTGTAAAAGCGGTATTCTTAACCGTGACACACGCACCCCCGCCCCAGGAGAGCCCAGGTGGGAGCGGGCAGGCGGCCGCCGTCGGTGGCGGCAGGGGCGCGGGCACGCCGGACCCTCCGGGAGCCGC
>VYXH01008652.1:138825-221385 GCA_013397275.1 Burhinus bistriatus | reverse complement strand
CCGCCCCCCCCCCCGCCTTCGCCGCTCCCCCCCCCGGGGGGGGGGGGGGGGGGGGGCCTGAAGGGGGGCAAACAGAGGTTGATCTGTTCTGGTACTGCTTTAGATTTGTGTGTTTCACCTTTCTGTCACGTCTTGGAAAAAATCCAAATATTTTAGCGCGAGGGAAGCGTCTAACTAATCGGGTGAGAGTGGCTTCAGGTATGGCCCTTCAAACCAAAGGAATTTTTCCGCAACCAACGAGAAGAGGTTGATGTGTTAGTGTTTAAGTTCACTTGGTTGGTTGGGGCTTTTTTCTCCCAAATCCTCGCACTCTTCCCTTCAATTTCTCCAAATAATTCATTAAAGTTAATGCTTTGTAACATTGAATATTACCAGATTTAGCTTCTGCTGACTTAGTTTCCACCATAAACTAACAATCGTTTAAATATGATTTAAATAATGAATGGCAGGTTGTCAAAAACGCGGAGCAATAATACCCAAAATAATAACCAAAAAAGGCTTCTCCATTTCCAGAACCCACCTCTAAGATTAACACATGGCTTTTCGTCTTCAGAGGTGTCGAACAAACCCTCAAACCCCCATGGACTCTGCCCTACCTGACTGCCAGCAGCCTAATTCGTAACACACTGCGTAACAGAAGGGAGAGAGCAAAATTATACCCCTGCTTGTCCTTTTTGAATCAAGTTCTGAGTTTGCACCCAGCAAAGTGCTTGGAAAATTACAGCTACTGCCGGAGAAACGTTATCTTGTTCAGCCAGCGAGTAAGAGTTGCTGAAGACAACAGATGGGATTTCATAAGGGAGATCAACAGTTGTTCCCTCCCAGCACACTCCTCGAGAAAGCTACCTCCTCTCTGTGGGATCAAAGGCAATCACCCACACAGAAATGTGGAAGTAGTTCAGCTCCAATGGCTGGGAAAAAATACAGAGATTTGTACTTGGTTTAACTGCCGTCACAGCTTTGTAAAAGTTCATGATTGTTCAGCAGAACATAAGGTTTTATTATTTTTTTTTGTGGGAAAATTCTGTGTTTCAGCAGGCGCAGGGCCTCTCTTGCAGAAGGGTGGTCCCGCTCAAATTACTGTGCGGCGTCACGAACATGCTCGGGTACTGGCAGGACTGGAACCTGATTACAAACCAGCTCGGGTAGAGCCAGCCGGTGCCTGTGCCAAGCCTGTGCTTTGACATCCTGCCAGCATCGCCTTGGCGGAGTGTAGGCAGAGGCACGCTCTGCAAACAGCTCTGCCCGGTGACTTGGTCAAAGTCGCGCAGAAAATCCTTGGCAGAGCTGTGAATTGAAGGAGGGGATGCTGTCCCGCGGAAGAGAAGAAGGAAGCCTCAGTTAGGCAGAACACCCCCTTCTCCCCCAAATCCTGAAGGCACAGGCTTGTTTGGTAACAGGGTTATACTTCACCTGACAAGGACAGGCTCTTTGGTGCATGTTCCTTTTAAAACAGATCTGTCAAAAGTTCCCTGCAAACAGCAGATTGTTTCTGTGATTAATTAAGGGTACATCTGCAGTGCATCAAGGGTAGCCTTGTGTATACCACGGTGCATTTTTACGGCCAGCAAGCCTTAAATGTTGTATATAGTTTCTGTTGCTGTAATACGAGCATAGTAACTTTGTGATTCACTCAGATTTATGGCTGTTTCATGCAAAGGCTCCTATGAAGAAACTTGACTTTACTCCTGTTAAGGAAGCTACTTAGAATGTTAATCAATTAATAGAAATAATTCCTAAATTTCAGTGCTAATTTGTAACAACAATTGCATCCCCATATTGTAGCTGATACTATGAACCAGCCTGCTCTCGGGCAACAGATAATACCTTGGTTGTCCTTCACAGGGTATCAATGCTGCTCCCTTCTGGGCAGATTGTATCATGCTGCTTTTCAAGGCATTCAAAGAAACTAATGCATAAACCCTTGAATCTGAAAAGGGCATGTGCTTGGTGTTGCAATCGGCAGAAAAGGATACTATTTACTTTTGATCCTTTACTTCTGAAAGAGTTGGTGGCAGTGGCAGTGTCCAGGAGGGCAGACTTAGGTGATGTCCAGAGCGGTGAAGCTCACAGGCTTCCTAACTACCACCTGGCGCAAAAGAAATGTACCTTATGTATCTCTGCCCCCTTTTGCATCTGAACCTTATCCCTGAATTTTTTACATTATGATAAGTGTGTTTGGTAGAAATTCCCATCCCGCTGCTGCCAGAGCAAGTCCTTAAAATAGTGACTTCCCTTTAAGGGTAGGCATTTAGATGTGTTCCCTGCAAAGGCAGATGAAGACAGCACACAAGTGTTTCACAGGCTGAGGCATTCAAAGCTCCGCTTGTCTTATACCCTGTATTTTACTGAGGAAGGCTTCCCTACTTGTGCTTGCAGAGCAGTTGTTGTTAAATAACAGTATCAGCAAAATTTTCAGCCTTATCAGGAATTAGTCTGGGATGGCTTTACGCTTCCTAGACCTGTGATATGAACACTACGCCACATGTGCTTGGTGTATCAACAGCGCTGAAATGTGGTCCAGCTCCTCACATACCACCCCCAAGCCTGTTGTTACTTTTAGGCCAGAATGGGGGAAGGAGCAACAGGAGAAAGCCTTTGATAATATTTGTGCCTGAAAGTATTTCCTTGGTTGCCTGTGAGGGCCATACGGATTCTTTATCTATCCGAGAAGAGAAGAAATATCTTTATTATTTTGTGTATCATAAACGTGTCAGTTTTCTTGCCCGAGGTTCTTTTCACTGGCTGCAGTGAGGTCAATGAAAAGAAATTGTTAGGGGGAAGCAAAGAGCAATAGAACCAAGAAAGGGATAAGGTGTGTGTGGATATAGAAGGCTTGTGGATATAGTGCGCCTACTATTTTTAAGATAGCATGAGTAAGTCTGTTTATTGAGAAATACCAGTGAGAAACACTATTCCTAGCAAAGTTAGCAGCTCTACTTTTCCAGATCCAGACAATAAGTTTTAAAAAACCACTAACTGCTCACAAAATGGTTAATAGCCCCTGTTTAGAAAATGTGCATGCAGCAGCATTGGAGAAGAGATAAAAAGATAATTCTTGCTAGTGACTGGGTGTTGTAGTACCCCAAGTAAGCGGTGAATTTCCCACAGCATACGTAGCTTCCCTAGCTTGTGTGTTTGTCATACAGCCACCCATCTTTGTATTTAGTAAACCACTCCACACAAGCATACCCTGCTTTGTTGGAGCTCTACTCTGCATCTGTTTAGCCTGAGCTACTTTCCCACGACCTGAAAAAAATCTGCTACTCTATACTTGGGCAAAAGAGTTTAGATTAAGCAGATTTGGCGGTATAGAAATATCCAGTAAGAAGTAAACACACCCATACATAAAAATCGCTGCAAGTGTATGTTCTAACCTAAGCACAATGTGCTCCAGCACTAGACAACTCATCCAGCTAACAAGGTGAAGGAGTGCCACTGTCACATCCAGATGCCTTTAGTTCCTGTTGCAACCAGCTACCTACAAAGTTTAGTCAACCTTCGCCTACGTATGGATTGAAGCTCCTGATGGGTAACGAAATGCTGAACTTGCTCCATATTTTTGTCCCAGAAAATTGCGTCATGCTTACATAATTGTAGTCTGCAGGCCTGATTAAACTTGTTCACGTGAATTGTTCCAACAGCAGTCACTGAACTTTAGAACAGACTGCATAGCAAGGACAGAAACATATTTAAAAAAAAAAATTCCTCTATTCCCTGAAGGCTTCACAGCTTCATGTCTATGAAGGTTACTAGCTGGTAGGACAAGTTATAAATCCCCGTGTAGTCTGGGAAGTGCCAGTATTTTGATTATTCTCAGTATGACTGTGGCCCCAGGAGTCAAAGCGTACTGATATGAGCAACTATAAAAAGGAGCTCTAAAGCTTGCTGCATACCACTGCAGCCGCCTGGAGAATCAACATTACCCATGGAAATCTCTGCAGAAAGGTTTTTGCACTCAGCTGCCATCCTCCAGCTGCATCAGAAAAGAAGGCTCAAGGCTGTAAGTGACAATGCTGGAAACAGCAGGGAAAGAGAAATGATATGGTAGTGCCCTTGGTGCGAGAAGCACAGCAAAATTATATGTCAAAAGTTATACGGAAAAAATACTCGAACATTATTAGCAGAAAGGGTTCCTAAGACAGGGACAAGGATGTCCTTAGAAAAAGGTCAGTAGTTACCACAGACCAGTAATCCAACGGCATGGAACTGAGTAAATGAAAAGAGCAGTTCATAGTGGCTAATTACTTGATGAAGCTAACTTAGGTCAGGCTGCAGCTCTGTAAAACATGTTTGTTATTTCAAATGACAAAATGAAGTATTTTCTAGACGGCTTTGTTGTGTTTGTTTTGTTTTTCCTTATCTACCTGAATGATCATGAGAGGTATGCTGAAAGCACTTTAAATTCGTGTTGATGATGTTTACTTTCCTGGCTGCAAGAGTACAAGGTTTATAACTGAACTTTGAAATTTCACAGGGAGACATGACAGACAAGATCAGAGATTATTAACTCCTTCTTGCTTCTCCCATCCCCTTTTTCTTTCTTGTCCTTATTTGTGAAGGTATCATGCCTAGCAAATCCGACAGCTCCAAGATCTGCCGATTAGGGATGAGGGTTTAACCTGGATGTTCTCTGGCTGTCTACTATGATTTTACATTTGGTCCTAGTTGGGAAATGTAAAGACAAACCTTCTCCTGGCCTTCAGTTGCCTCTGCATTAAGTTTCCTGCAAGGTCTCTCATTTCAATCATCTCAAGCTATGTCCTCTTCCATAAGAAGCAGGCAGAGTTATCAATACAGGTATTTAAATATAATCATTGCATGTAAATACAAAGTGTGAGCTGTGAATAACGTTATCTATTTCACTTAATTGTCTCTATGCAGTTAAGGCTTTTTCTAAAAATCATGCGTTAAGGAAAATAAATCCTTAAAGTAATGACACAGTTTGGTGTAAAAAGAAGAAGGTATAGCTATCCATTCAAGAAGAGACATCCATTCCTTACATGGAATAAGGCAGGAATTTTCTAGGACCACAGGTAATCTTAGGTTTCTGTATTTCTATTTCATAATGCATAGGTACAAAGGCACCAAGTTTAGGTCAGCCCAGCAAAATCCCTTTCTGCAAGTTCCCAGCTTTGTAGTGGTGAACTCCACAAAGTTAATGTGCTCCCAAGGAGGTTGTTCTTCACTGTAGCTTTCTGCATGTCTATTCCTTACACGTTTTTCAAACTCACAGGCTGAAAGAAAAATAAGGCTTGTGAAAACCCAAACTTGGGTTCAACACCAAGAGTGGTTGAAGCTTCTTTCAACTGCAGGGTTATAACAACAGCCATCTGTACAGATATGCATCAGCATTTACGTGCAGTCGATGTATTGGCTGAAGTATCATGTTATTTTTAAATTCCTTTGAAAGGTAGGAAAGTTTGATTGCAACATCTACGATCAAATTATGACTTCTCTCTGGCTTACTTTGTCAGGTTACAGATTATATCACATGACTAGTACTGGAGGAAAAATTCAGCTCTCATTTTGTGTTAATTTGCAGATAAATGTCCCCCAAACAGTAATGTTATCACTAGCTGATACATTGTCAAAATCAAAATTATTTAACTTCAATTTCCTTTTTGTATTTCAGGTATTTCTGACACTGTTCTTTCCTGTCTTAATCAAATTGAGGAGGGAAGTGTAGCACTGAAAACTATCAGCAACATTTTGCTATTTCCATGGTTTGCTGTGTAAGCGGTTACAAAAATAATATGTTCTCCGCCAGCTGTTTGATTCTTTTTTCCATTGAAAGTGCAGCTCACATGTCAACAATACAACAGATATTTTTTTTTGACAGAGAAGTATTGTTTTAGCTATGTTTGAACTTATGAAAATTACAGAACTTAATTTGCTGTCATTGCATATGACCATGCTGAACACTTGCATTGCTTCTGCAACAGGTACCTTGTATTTCTATATTTTCATATTTTTCAACAACATATTTTTCAAGGATTTTCTTCTCAGAAACTCCGATAGTATTATTTTTATAATAATTTCCTTTTACATGACATTGTGTCACCACCATTTCTCCATAAGCAATTGATAAACTTCTGAACACAGTCAAGTGAGCTTTGTGATAATTAACTTTCTTGATATATGCAAAGTCATTTTTTCATGATTTCACTTCTTATTAGATGCTGATGGAAAACTGTTGATGGAAAATTGACCATAGTCATAATCTGTATGTAGATGCAAATCAACCCACCAAAATCCATAAGTAATACTTAGAATTGACATTAAACCATTACAGTTTTGCCTGCTGCGGACATGCCTTGTAAGGGCCCCGATGCTCTACCCCACTCAGTTACAGTTTAGCCCATGATATCTACATGTGATGAAACCGTTTAACATTCCAAAGAATGAGTCTATAAGTAATCCCAGCTGCAGCTTGCTTAACTACACTGTTCTGGAAATATCTCTCAGACACAGCTTTTTGCATTTCCATGGCAGCATAAATGCCCTGTATAATTTGCTGAGAATTACAGACTTCAAGTCCTTAATGTTTTTTTATATGTGTACAACATGTTAGTTTGCATGAATAAAACAACTTCAGCAGAGAAAGCTCAGATTCAATCCCACAGAAGTCACTGGTGTTGGGAGGGAAGGGGCTGAGTGTTGGTCATGCCTCTCTTAATTGTTTTCAGTTCTTTGTTTCAGCTTGTCCCAGTCCCTGGCGTTCAACAAGCCATGGCAGTGCAGGACCAGAGAGCGTGCAGAACACTCAAGGAGAGGATATGATTGTCCTACAGTGTGAAACTCTCAGGTCTTCACCTAAGCAAAAAAAAGTGATTTCTCTCTCCAGCTCCAGTGCCCAGCTCTGAAGCCCACCCAAGGCTTGGAGCCTGCCAAGGCTCAAAAGGGGGTTGCTGAGCCAGGAGAAATGCCACTGGGAGGCTCAGCACTCCTTCTAGCCAGAAATGTCCGGTTGATTGTATCACCAAAAAACAGAGGTTGAGGGCTATATGTTAAAGCAGGCCAGGTCTTAAATGTGAAGGTACAGCCACAATTTTACTTCACATTTGAGTAGCCAGGGAAAGCAAACATGAAGGAGCTGCAGATAGAGAGAAAACAAGTTCAGCCTTCCATCCAGTAGAGAAAATGCTGCTGCATTTCATATTGTGCTGAACATCACAGAGTATTTCCCCTGCACATCACGGGATCAAATATAGCTCACAGCAAAGTTGCAAGTCTATCACCTATATGCAAGCTGAGAATCAAATGTTTAGATACCAGGAAGATGGACAACTGCCTAAGAACTTCCTCAGATCCACCCCGTGCTTCAGAAAAGAGAAAAAAAGAACATTTCTGCAAAGATGACTCTTGGAAGTCCTCTTCTAGGAAGAACTCAGCCTTTCAAAGTGCACCATCAGCATTTGACAGTGTGAATGAAGAGTGGTTGAGGGAACTGGGGTTGTTTAGCCTGGAGAAAAGGAGGCTGAGGGGAGACCTCGTCAGTCTCTACAACTACCTGACAGGAGGTTGTAGCGAGGTGGGGGTCGGTCTCTTCTCCCAAGCAACAAGCGATAGGACAAGAGGAAATGGCCTCAAGTTGCGCTGGGGGAGGTTTAGATTGATATTATGAAAAATTTCTTCACCAAAAGGGTTATCAAAACATTGGAACAGGCTTCCCAGGGAAGTGGTTGAGTCATCATTCCTGGAGGTATTGAAAAGATGTGTGGACATGGCACTTAGGGACATGGTTTAGTGGTGGACTTGGCAGTGTTAGATTTATGGTTGGACTAGATGATCTTAAGGGTCTTTTCCAACCTAAATAATTCCTTGATTCTATGATTCTTGTCTACTCTCTGTGGAAAAATACTGGTGGCTCTTCTGATTACAGTGGCTGCGTTTTAGCGTACTGGTGTGTGGATACTGCAAGGGATGGTTACTGTTTGCAGTGTAGTTTCTTGTATAAAACAAATGCCAGATTAGCAAGGTATTGTATTTCCCACCACAATGATAGTGTGTCCCTGGCAATACCATTCATATTCCCAGGGGAGAAAGCTAACACTGATCCTTGCAGTCAAGCTTATGTGGTGATAATAAACAGTACTTAAAAACTTCATAGTAACTTTCAAGGGTCCTCACAAAGGGGACACTTGTAATGAAACAAGAGACAGCTCTGATGGACTGTTTTCTGGGAAGAAATAATGATTAGGTAACACTTACATAAGAATCAATGGCTGGTTTTAGCTTTTCAATGGTCTATTTTTCTGCTTGAACACTCTTCAGTATCTTTCGTAAATACCTCTTCCTGTGCATAACTGGCTTTTGCGACTTGCACTTCCTTGACCCACAGAGCTTTCTTCAAATGTTAGGGTCTGGACTGCATTTAATGTTTCTCACTAAACACTTTTGAAAAGCAGTGGAGTAACATGAAATAATATTTGAGAAATTTGCAGCAGATGCTTGCAAAAAGCAAAGCTGTGAATGCTGAAATGTTGATAATAAGGACATGAGATGCATATCTTGCCACTTCTGGTTTAGCACTTACCTTTAATTAAACTAAAAACCTGTGCTGACCAAAGGCATCTGGGATCTCCTCCCTGAACATATGTGATTCATAGCCCAATGTTCAACACAGTAATTGAGTTAATGGTCTGTGCTATTAAAGACGGGTAAAAATAGTTTAGAAGAAGTGAGGCAAAATCCCTCTTTGATCAGTGTGAGAAGAGATGAGGCAGGATACCACAGAGAATCACTGCATCAGGGTTTTTGCAGCTCTAATTTGAACATGGCTATTTTTAGAGGACCTGTTGTACATATCAACAGCACTAATGACTGCCAGCAGAGACAACCACGTTCCTAGAGCCAGCGACATCGTGTGCAGCTCTCAGGATTTCGCTAAAGCATGTTTTTGCCAAGTAGGCATTAAGTAATTAATTGTTTTTGTTTCCATCAAATTGAATTATGCTTCTCTTTTACCTCTCCTTCCCTTTGGGTTGCCATTTTTAAAAGTGAAACTGTGTGGAACAGAGGACTTACAAAGCAGGGCCTGAGAGGTTTCCACGGGCAAAATTAGCCTGAGATAAGTGAGTGATGTAGAGCCAACCCAACAGCAAGGATGTGTGGAGTGCAAGGGGAAGGGTGGCTCAGGGGCCATTAGGCTGGACCAGTTCAACTGGGTACGAGATCTGACTGCCCAGAATGGATGAGAAATTACAACTGTCAATGTTTAAATCTAATAGAGGAGGGTAAGAAGGTGTATCACAATTATACCACTCAGAGCACCGTTTCCCTGTGAGTGTTCCCTACTGGAATATTCAAAGGCAGTCCTGGGTGGTGAGTTTGTGCTTTGAAGTGTGGAGTGAAAGCAGTTTAATTACTTGAATTCTGATTAGTTACCTTTTACTTCCGTAATTTTACAGCCTTTGGTTCTCACTGTTGTCATGGTTTAATCCCAGTCAGCAGCTAGAACCATGCAGCCACTCGCACAGTTTTCCCTTTTCACCCCAGAAGGGCAGGGAGAAGAGGGAGAAAAGGAGGGGAAAGGGAAAAGGAAAAAAGACTCGTGGGTTGAGATAAAGAAAGTTTAATAGAACAATAAAAGAAAAGGAAAATAACAATAACAGTAACAATAATAATGACACCAGTCACTCACCACCTGGTGAATTGGTACCTTACCAAGCAGTGATTGCAGATTCCCCTCCCTGGCCAACCCCCATTTATATACTAAGCATGACGTCTATGGTACGGAATATTCCATTGGCCATTCCATTGTTCTGTCTGTGCTCCTTCTCAGCTTCTGTGGGAAGCTGAAAAGTGTCTTTGAAAAGTATAAACATCACTTAGCAACAACTAAAACCATGTACATTATTGACATTCTTTTCACAGCAATCACTAGAAGGAAAATTAACTCTTTTCCAACTGAAACCAGGACAACTATTTAATGGAGTGAATGGCTTTTCTACAAAATTCTGAGAGTTTTTGTGTTGTGAACAGTTACCGTGTTTTTCTATCACCTTCTTTTTATTGCTATTCCGTGGTGCTTCTAATATTTTGGGAAGCAAGACAATCCTTATTGAGAAACTTGTCTCCCTCGTTACTTAATCCTGAGAACAGCAGAGAGCAAGACTCCTGTAATCCGTGGCAGGGGACACACAAACACCTTTGCCATATAAAGCCACAGAATAAGGGACCCGTCACAGGGCAATATTCCTTTTGCCTTTGCCAAGGGCAGCTTTCTTATCGCCATTTACTATTAGCAAGCTGTTTGCTCACAGATCTACCCACAGTGCTAAATGATGATATTCATAGGTGACAGAACAACCTTGTTAAAAAAGCTTCTGACAAACTGTGGTGGCTGGGGAATGCAAGTTGAATGGCAAGTGGTGGGGGTCAGAGAGAGTGCTTTGATCTACGCCTGCAGCAGAAAAACAGCCAAAGAAATCACTGTGCAAACGCTATCGGGGAATGTCAAAAGGGCCTTGAAGCAAATCATGGAGGATTTGATTGTTGATCTCAGCGAAACACTCTCCAGATCTTTTCAAGTCTGGAAAATGGAAAGAGAGAGCCAGACCCTACAAAGCACAGGGGTTCTGGCTAGGCAGAGCCACTTCGTTGTTGGTTTGTGCTCAGCACAGCTACTGAGCCCACTGCAGACACGACATCAAAACCCTTTGCCCTGAAGTGGCAGGACTTCGCAGAGATCTGGGTGGGGGCCCTCCAAAATGACTTGTGTGGGGTGGAGGGAGCTGGTGCTCTCACTGGAGAGGGTTTGCCAAGGGTGCAGTCTTCCTCTCGGGCCTGCACCACCACGTCATCTGAGCGACAGCAAACCCTGGGATTACTTCTGTCAGCAGTAATCTAGGGCAGCAGTCAACAAATTTTGATCCTATAAGATATAAAAGTACATTCTGTGCCAAGTGGTAACGGGCCTTTAAGACCCCAGTGCTCCGGTACTCCTAAGACCCTGTAGCAATTCCACTCTCAGCTGAGCCTGGAAGCCCTGTGTGCATTGGGAAAGGCAGAGGTAATGGCTTAGAGAGTCTTGCAGCAAGACAAAGAGGTTTAGTCAACCAAAAATGCTGGGATTTTTCAGCTGAAAAGTGCTGTGGGGAATTTCAGCCAAAAAATGTGCAAAGGGAATCCCCCCAGGCTAGTGAGATGCACTAGTGAGGTATTGCCCCTGTCCCCCTTAGCTCTGCCCACATGGCCCACGAACTGTTGTGGGGTCAAAGACAAGCTATTAAGACCTAGAAATGACGTAGAGTCTCCGGGTTGCTGGAAGGATGAGGTACTAAGTACCGTTCTTTATCAACAACCTGCTCTTCTAAGCATAAATCAAGTTTTCCTGTTTATTACCATGCAGCCTTTGCTATGCATTTCTCCTGTCCTGGTACTGTAGGAAACCTCCACCCTCTTCTGTGCTCCACAGACACTTGCCGGCTCAGAGAGCATCCCTGCAGCAGCTCCAGTCACAGCAGCAGACCCGCAGCTCTGGGTGTTGGGTGTGCAGAGGAAAAGCCATGGGCAAATACACTCACATATGTTTCCAGGCTCTTGCAAAACCCACCCATTCCCTGTGGGTGAGTGGGGGACAGCGGCGGTGGTGGCAGAGCAAGGGGAGGCTGCTCTTTACAGGAGTTCTCGAATCAGTGTGGTGCTATAGCACGCAGCTCATCTGGTCTTGTGGCTTGTAGAGATGAACGTGATGGCAGACCTCAGCCCTGATGCAAATGTAACAGGCCTGGCTTGTTTGCTGTGCGTTTATGGTCCAATACCTGAGATAGTATCCTTCTGCAACACTGGAAATGTCAGAGGTGCTGCTGCTACCTGCTTTGTAGCAATCCTGGCAGCAGCAGCTGCCTGTCCCATGTCCTGCCCAGGGCTCCAAGACACAGAGGACCCTGCTGCCTTCCCCACCAGGGCTCCTCCTGCAGCCTGGGGTGGTAGCAGAGTGAAAAACCCAAGCTATCCAGGGAGGAGTGGGTACCGCACTGGCGAACAGGAAGTGTGGAAAAATCTCCCCCCCCAACGTGTTAGTTATTTAGACACTAAATTATCACCAAATTTGAGATTTGCAGCCAGAATGCAGTATGTGTGTGCATTTGTGTAGCTGATCAAAATAACGCATTGAAAATGGGGTTTTTTGAATGGCTGTGTTTTCTTTAACAAAATAACAGTGAAGCTTCAGAATTGAAAGATTACTATACTGAAAACTGTTTGTTTTAGGGGTTTTCCCAGGAATTAATGAACAACTGCGCATTGGAAAGACATTCCTACTCATGCAGCGCTCGGGAGGACTCAGAAATCTTTATTGAAAAATAAATGGAAAAGTTGACCCACAGAGCAAGTTCTCTATGTTTCTTGGAAATACATGATTCACATTCCAGCTTCATTTTGTAGCTCTTGGACAGGACAGAAATGTAAGGGGAAAGGTAGGAAAGTGGAAAGGAAGAGAGGGAAGCCAGCAATAGGAAATGCATGTGTCACAGGATGAGCTTAGCGAAGTTTCCATGTGGGCAGTCAGGGAAAAACATGTATTCCTGTGTCTATTAGAAAGACTCTTTTCAACATCATATTTTTACTTTTGTGAAGTATTCATATTTTTGCTTTTGTGAACTGGTGAAGGAGTCCAGACGAATTTAAAACACAGATATGGATTTTGAAAAACAGATATGGAAAACATATTTTCCAAAAAGTATGTGATGATTCAGTGGGGCCCAGACTCAAAATTTTTGACCTTCTCAGAGAATTTGGCTCATGGCGGCGCAGAAATCGGTAACGCTGCAAGTTATTACTCGAGTCTTAGTCTTGGACCTTGCTGTGGGACCTTTGGAGTCTATCAGTCAATATGGGTATCTCTTAATTCATGTCTGTGTGTTACTAAAGACCATGGTGGGGACAAGAAAATTATAGCAAGATCATCACATACCTTTACTTCAGCTCCTGGAAGATCAGTCTTAGTCATTTGGTGCTGTGGACTATGGGTGCTGCTGAAATGGGTGGTGAAGTTCCCTATTTCCATTGCAAATAATAATGTTTAATGATAACCAAAGTACTGATATTACCATCTTCAGAGCAATATCCTCATGCCTAGTAAACAGCTGGTCATGCACACAAAATTAAGTATTATGGGAGAGGCATGAGGGAGGGTGAAGAGTTAACCCTTAGCTATCATCTTTAGACGGTATTGGTTTTTCAGATTCCCTTAGGGATGCAAAGCTTTTCCCCATCTCGTCAGCAAAAAGCCACGTCTCCAAAAGGCAAACTCGCCATCTGCAGGCCAGCAAGTCCACTCACAAGCACCAAGGAACAAAACAGCCCCACAAGTTCAGGGACACCTTCCTTATTGTGGTCTTAGGATTTCTTTTTATGCACCAGTTAGCAAAAGGCAATTGACCTTTGGATATTATCCCAAAGAAGTTTAGAGTATCTGCCTCTGGAGCTTAATCCTATCCCAGTGGATTGTTTAAAAAATGTAAAAAAAAAAAAAATAGACTTGATGTTCTTCTGCAGCAGGCTGCTTCTACCCTAGTTGGTGGCCTCCGCAAGCCTAATCTGCATCCCAGCTGCAAGGAGAGAGCACCTTGCAGGGCTTCCCAGCCCAGGCCTTGACACCCTCCATCTGCTACAAGGAATTAGCAATGGTTTCCCTGTGAAACATGGTTTTGATTGGAACACACTTTCTTAAGTATATGTTTTTTCCATGAGAACATGCTTTATTTTCAAAAGATACCAAAACACAGTATTTCAGGAAGTTTGAGCTTTGTCAGGCTAGAGGAACATTATTGGAATGCATTTTTCTATTTGAAATAGATTTTAAGGAAAAAAGTTACCTTATTTCAGTGGCTTTGTTGTTGTAGTGCTCATGAATCACACTTGCCTCCAATTAATAATAAAAAGTCAAACCAAAAAGAAAATGTTTCATTTTTATAATATTGTTTCCATTCAGGCCTTTGAAAAAAAAAATCAAGCAGAAACTGAGGCAACCTCAGTTTCACCCCATTTTAAATAAAAGCTATCTCAAAGCTGCCAAAAGGAAAACACACATAGTCCAGCTCCCCCAGCAACAGAAGGATTTGTAAGCACCACAAAGGAACCAGAGAATCTGCAGCCCTGCCTTTGCCAGCCCTGCAAACCATGTCCTAAATACCGTCATGCAGCACGCTAATGAGAAACAGCAGTGCCTTGTTAATGCTTTGCCTCCTGCCCATAATTCACTGCACATTTAGCCCCTCTGGCCCTAGCAACTGTGGGTGAGGCCCAAGTCTATCTGCTATGGTCTCCTCTGGCTCTTATCAGAGGTTTGGTAGTGGTCTTGTCCTACCTGGAACTTCTGCTCTGGAGGGAGCTGCTCTGCTGCCATAGTACAAGGAGGGTAGCCACCAGGTGAGGGGCTGCCCAGCAAAACTCGTAAAGCTTTGGGGTCCTGTCACTGCTGGTTGACTTAATATGCTCTTACAATCTTTCATCAGTCACAGGGCACTCGAAGAGGAATTTTGATGATCTTCACAAAGGCTGTGGTGATCTCATGGCCTTCAGAAATGAAGCTGAACTGTTCTTCAGTCCCTAGGAATTGGAAGCTTATCTCATTCTAGTTTAGCCCCTGAAACTTGCAGTTTTTCATTTAAACCTGAGCTTCTAAAGGATAAAGCATAAAGAAAGATCTGATTTTGTATTTCTGTTTGCCTAGAGTTGGGTGCTAGTGGTGTACATTGCAGAGTAGTGGCCACTTATTTTATACAGATATTTTAAAAAGTTGGTGAGCCAGTTTTTTAATACAAAACTAAGCCTCAGTGTTAGCTTGTTTGAAAGGGAGCACCCAGAGCTTGCGGCTGTGCCACATTTCTGTGGCTTGCAGGTGAATTCTGAAAAAGAGCGACTGAAGTTAGTAGAAAATAATAAATTTAATCTTCAGTCTGAGTTTTCACATTGCCTCAAAACTTCAGGTGAGCTGTTGGTGCAGCCAGATAGGTGGTACATCCACATACATATACTTGTTGCAGACTTCCATGGCCCAAAGAACTTGAGTATCCTGTATACAAAGACAGGCATCAAGGCAAGGGGAAAAAATCGTTCATTCCCATTATCCAAATGGAGAAGCAAAGCATAGAAAGAAGCTGATTCTTTTGATGTCAGAAAGACTTACTGTATTGGGGGAGGGGAGGAATCAAGACTTACCTGTATTTTCATTGTATTTTCTTAGGACCAGTTTGTGCTTAAATGCTTGCTTCCATGTTGTACTTGTACAAGTCTGTTTCTTCTAATTCTTAGTGACATTCAGCTTCATACTTGCTCCTGATGAGAATCGTGCTCCCACACACTTTACATGCACCCTTTGTGCCTTTTTCAAACATGGGTTTTATGAGCTGGTGAAGAGAAATTCTAGAGGAAAATCAGAATTCCCCAAGCAACTGCTAGCATCGGTTTGAGTAATCACAGGGGATTTGCAACTTGACTAAATATAGAGCTGAAAAAGCATTGCCAGTGTACGGGATCACTCCGATAACCTGCTTGTGTGGGTTGTCTCCCATTACAGCTCTGCCCACTCTACACCGCACTTCTCCTGCTCAGTGGCCATCTCACCTACACACATCCCCTGGAGAATTAACACTGAAAGAGCCAAAGGGGAGGTGAGGACCAGCAGTACTGATTTTGGAAGAAGAGTGAGATGCACAAGACAATGGTGAATGTGGGTGGGCAGCCTCTGTCCTGGTTTCCCTGTGCTGCTGGGTCCAGCCTGAGTACTTGCTGGACCCTGGCCACAGCTTCAGCCAAGCTCCCCATTGCCTGTCCTCTGTTTTGCAGGGGGGATGTATGGATGAGTTAAGTGCCGACGGTTGCACAGACAGTTTGTGATGCAGAGGAACAGAACTGAACTCGACTCCTCCAAAACATCTTCAGATGGGGCAGGGTGAACCCTCAGGAAGATCCCTCTCTTCCCTTCACGAGCATTTGCAGAAACAGAGGAAAGGACTGAGGCAAGGTCTGGGATGTTTCCCCAGGTTTTGCTCCTCACAGGCTAGCCCCAGGTTTGCCCAGCTGCTCCAGCTGAGCAGCAGGCAGGGCTGGAGTGCTTGCAGGCCACCCAGAACCACTCTGTGTGTAACTGTATTTCCATGTTTAAAGGTTCAGTTTTACCTGAGTTCATGTTCTGGTGGGGACAGCATCCAACAATCTCAACAGTAATGCTGTTTTGCTTAAAGGTTATACAGGAAGGAATAGCTGCCTGAGGCCTTTCTGCAGCTCTAAAGAACTAATGTGGTCACCAGGATATTGGCTTCTCCTGCCAGCCTTGAATCACGGATAGCCAAACCTGATCCAGCCCTGCCACAGCACCAGGTTTGTTTCAGATGTGCATTTAATCACTCCCGTCACCAAGCAAAAGCCAAATAGGAAGTCATGTCAGGTCATGCAGCCCTGGCTGGCCACCCCCACTCTGTGAGCTGCGTGGGAGGAGGAGGTTGTCCCAACAACCTGCTGCTTAGCCCGTCACTGCTCCTATTTCGGTGACTGGAGTCACCTCCCTTGCACGCAGCCTGCTCTTTGCCTGGGTTCAGGGAGCCAGGGGGGGACACAACAGCCAGGAGTAAGCTGCAGAAAACACAGTTTGTCGTGCACTTTTCAAAACCATGACATTTGCATAATTAATGTTCCGTGTTTTCTACCTATTCCCAGCTGTCCCATGAAACTCAGCATGTGTCAGCTCTCTTGGGCATAAAGAAAAGGGTTTGCATACTGATGAGATACTTACAGGCACTGTTTGTCTTTGTTTCTCATGCTCCTTCCTTGATAATGACAGAACGATTACAAGATTGTTATTTTGTATGCTTTTATTATTTTCATCTTCTCGACACACAAGTAAGACTCAGTAGTACAAATAAGTAACCCATCTAAAAAGGAAAACAGTTTTATTAAGAAATCTGTGTGGTATGACAATGGTACAGACTTTCTTGTTACATGATGGGTGTAATTTAAATAAGTTAATAAAGAAGATGTCTTTTGGGGATTTCTGTTCTTCTGCAATAAGTTTCCTGGAGCCTGGAGGTAGTGAGAGCTGAGGTACATTTGGTGGGACCTTGTTTGGACTTTTGGATCACTGCTGCCCGCGCTGTTCCCATTCTTCAGAAGAATGAAAGATCTCAGTAACCAGGGCTAGCAATCCAGAGCTGCCTTTGGGTAGTCCATTGTATTGGTACCAATCCCAAGGGACACAAGCATTTCACTCTGGTGGTGTAACTCCGTTAAACACAGTTATTTCTTGATGAGGATGGACTGGCTCTGCAGTGTCCACGAGCTTGCTTTCTTTGATTCCTTCCAGAAGCCTTGGGGAGCACAGCGATGGGAAGGACTTGCCTTCTTTTTAGGCTGCGTCTCAACCATATAAAATCTCTCTCACTTCCCTGTGAGGGTCAAAGTGACTGGTTTAGCAGCTGCTGTGGTACAGGCCAAAAAGGTGTGCCGTCTGCAGAAAGTGGTTGCAATTCCTTGGGGTGAAAGCAGCCTGCGCTGGCTACATTGAGCCACAGGGCTGTGGTGAGCTGGCTGGTCCCTGCACGCCTATTCTTTTGTTCGCAGCCTTTTATTTTTTTTTGCAGATGCAGGGGCAAGTAGGTGCCTGTGACACTCCCCTGTATGTCAGAAATCTGAGTCATTTTTTTTAGAGGGGGCTTTGGTTGCCTAACATGAGGCATCTTATGAAAGAAGCTTGATTTTTTGGAGAGCAAGTGCTGAGCACTTCCCAAAAAAATCAGATCCTTTGATAAAGTGTCCCACATTGGATATTCTGAGTCAGTAGCCATGTTCTAAAATATAGGCCCTAATAGCTATTTGGTGGCTTTTTAAGGATAACCAGTTCAGTGCATTATAGATTTCTGTAGCTTTATTTTCTCTGGAAGTTTTCCCTCTGGCAGTACATTTCTGCCATTGCACAACAAGCATCACTGAAAGCCTATTGTAGCACTTGCTTGCTGAGTGAAAATCCCACCATTTTACAAAGTTGTTGCACCTGCAGCTCAGTAGAGTACAAGCAACTGAAGGCATGTTAAGGGCAAAACAAGTACAGTAACAGGAAGTTCGTGGCAATTCCCAAAACTGTTGCAGGTCCTTCAGGTTGTAAGAGGTAGAATACTGACCTGCTGATTCTTTGGCTACTCAGTGTACAAAAAGTCTCGTCAGGAAAGCAGATGCCCAGCAAGACTTTTTTTCCTATGTCGAAATTCTCATCAAGGAGTGAAAAATGCTTTGTTCTATAAAAAGAGATGCTCATGGAAGTGAAAATGAGAACTAAAGCTTAGCGAACATCATGCATTTTGGAAACCACGTAGTGAGTGAAGTAGAAAATCGTTTCTGCTGACAGCTGGTAATACCCCTGTACTTATTTCTCAGGTGACAGGTAACAGACATTTCCTTTAATGTTCCAGAGCAACCCCTCATCCTCAAATCCATGAGGATCCTTACTTGGGAGATTACTCTGATCACACAGACAAGCTCCTTTTGGATGGTGCCCATTCCTTAGAGGCACAGGAATAAGAGAAGAAACGGTTCCCTACATTTCCCTACTATTCTCGCCACTATTCCCACTTCTACTCTGCGCTGGTCACTGCTTGCTTGCAACCTGCTTTACAAATTCAGCCATTAGGTGGAGCATTTCTACTGTCAGCAACCCAGAGATTTCGTCTGTGGCATCTGGGGACTGGGAGTGATGCTTTACCGAAGTACTGAATAATCCCTGTGTGCTGGGATCTGCTGGCTGCAGGTGGAAATGAAAAGGCTAAAATGGGGGGGAAAAGTTGCATTTTAACCTAAGGTCTTTTCCATTCTCTTTAGTGCTTTCTTCTATTACCAGCTCCATTGACATCCAAAAAAGTGCGAAGGGGAAAATCTGAAACAAATCGTCCAACTTAAGGTCTTGGTCTCTATCTTTGTTATCATGTGCCATGTGTAAAGGTTGTCCAAGACACAGCTGTAGAAGATGCTGACAAATTACTAAGTTATTTCACAGTTCAGGCCAGAGGAATGCACTCATTAGTTTTTTGTTGCGTTTGAATGATATGGAATCAGACAGCACTACTGGGACAACAGTTTCTTCCTGGTTTTGAGGTCTGGAGAAAAGTAGTGACACATTTCCTCATTTTGATGTGTTGTGGTAGAGTACTGGCCTGAGTTCTTCCACTGGCTAAACTTTCTCAGGGCTTGGGCTCTTTTTCCTGAGAGTAGCTGTGCTTTATACACCCTCTTTCACTTAAATAAAAAGAAAAAAAATCAGCAAGTGGGAGCTCTTTGTTACCATTTCATGGAGACAAGGCTCACCCAGCATGGCTTAGCAGCCATTTCTGAGCTCAGGGCTGGGGGGGGAAAGGGAGCTCTCAGACCTTCCCCGGTCCCTTTGAGCTCTCTCAGTGCCTGAAGCCCCAGAAATACAAGCATCACATTCGCTTCATGAAACTTTTGGAGAAAGTGGTGGTCTCTTTACAATGCTGGGACCCTGAGGCCCAGGTTTGTCCTGCTCAGCTTCAGGCACCTCAGTCGAGGGCTGCGTGGCTGCAGGAGATGGAGAGAGAGAGGGACACATCCAGAGGGCAGTTGACCTAGTGCTGAGTTTGGGGACCAAAGGCGGAGGTTTGTCCTTCAGTCAGAAACGTGGGAGGATGAATGGGGCTGCTGGAGAAGATGGGCACGTGTTCAACTGTGGGAAGGGGACTGTGCTACAGCACTACTGTGCAGCTTGTTTGGGGCCATGCTTGACTATCCAAAGCACCCCAAACCTATCCTTTTGTGAATCCTGTGTTACTAAGCCCGTCTGGGAGGTGTCCTGCTGATGTGAGGTGCTAGGGGAGATTTTACTATGGCCTAATTAGAGAGGACATAAAAAAATCTGAAAGACTTTACTGATGGCTGCTACTGGACGCCGCTTGGCCTCTCTGCTTGTCCTGACCTCTACCTGACCACTTACCACTGAACCCCCCTCAGACCTGCATCTTCAGCTGGGACCCTTCAGGTTGCCCCAGGCCCAGTTTGGAGTCAGGACTCCTTTTAAACACCTGCTTTATTCAGGCCTTCAAAAACTCCTGGAAAGCTACACTTTGGAGAATCCAAAGCAATGGGCTATGGCTGGGGAAATGACGCTGTTATTCATTTTGCCCAGTCCCCTTAAAAAAAAAATCTCTCTTTGTGAGAGGCTAATTCCATAAGAACCTGAAATTTTAGACTCCATCACCCCAGAGAGGTAACCTTGAAAAAACCTTTATACCTGGGCTTTGTGTTTTCTTTATTTTCTGTGTGCCTGGCCTGGTTTTGATTTTTTGTCTGTAACTATAGCTAAATCAGGGCTTTAAGGAAGCATTACTAAAACTGGCAAAAAAAAAAAAAAAATCCTGCTGCATTTAGTGTGGGCTAAGGACTTAATGCCTTCAGTGACCTTGAGAGATGCTTGCCTTGAAAGATGCGCTTTAGTAAAGCAGAGGGCTGTAGTGTGGTGGAGGAACAGAACTGTACAGAATTACACCCGTCATGCAAAACTATGAAAGCCAAGAGATATACTGGCAGAAGCATCAAAAATATCTGTTATTAGGTCAGGCAAAGAGAAACAGCAGCCCGGGAGGGCTCCGGTCACTGCCTCTCCTGTGACAGGGTGGGAAATACGCTTAAAGGAGAAGAGAAGCACAGGGCCTCTCCTCCTGGGGTGAAGGAGGCCGGGAAGGACTGCTGGAGACTGGGAATGAAACTTTGTTTTCTGTTGTGTATCTCCCTTGAGCAAGGGTCTCACCAGGGCTCAAGTCTGGCCATTTGCACACTTTCTGGCACAGTTGATGTAGGTCTGCATACCCCTCCTCGAACTCTTGCTCCTTCTGAAATAACCATTTCTGGCGTTTCTTTGCTTATCACCAGTGTCAAATTTCCTGCCAACACGATCTGGAGCAGTTTGGTATGGGCTGTTGAGTGCAAGTCACACCAGTCGTCTACTGCTCTTCTAGCCATCACCGCTGGAATTCGTATGGCATCCCTCTCTCCTTTCCTGGAGGATTAGTTGTGTTAGCTCCTGAAGTGAAACGCTATGACTTGCTTAAGTGAGGCACTACTCTTAAGGATGCATTTAGTGCAAATCTCTGTCATGTTTTAAGTGTGCTTCAGGGAGGAACGGTCGATTGACTTGGCTGGATAATTTATCTCTTACCAGCAGAGATTAAGGCATGAAGCAACCTGAAAGTTAACCCCCACAAGATGAGTCTGCCTGACTTGTCCTGAGCACAGGGTCCTGTGCCTGAGTCTCCTAGTGCTGTATCTCAGTTGAGAAAAACAGACATTGCAGGTGTAAATTGGAAGAGTTGAGGGCCTCCTGGTATGCCATGACTAGCTCTCCTGGGGGGTACCTGCTTAATATCTGTCAGACAGAAGTCCTTTAATTTGTGACAGGGTAGTGATCTTTCCAGGTGTGAATAAGGGGCAAAAAAAACCCCTTTAAAATTCTTTTAAAAGATGAGAGAAAGAATAATTAAAACAGCTTCCCTGTGCTGGCAAGAGAAGCCAGCTAATAGAGAATTTACTATTCGAGACTGGTGCAAAAGCTTTATGTTGTAAGGGCTTTTCTCAAATGGGAAATGAAATCATGGACAATAAAAAGTAAATTACGGTTTAGGTTTAATACAAAGTGGCCTTTATGGTTGCCAGCTCATAAAAGCAGTGGGTGAAACACACCTCTGCACAGCAGGGTAGTCTTGTACCACTAATAAATTCCATTTAGCCTCTGTTTTGAGGATCGGTGTGATATACATACGTAATTTTCATTTTGTGAGCCTCCAGATGCCAGAAATCCTAATTCTTGACATGTTGTGAAGGGAAAGAAATCAAAGTCTAAGTATCTTCAGCCATCAGGGGACATGATGTTCATGTCCCTTCTTCCTCCCAGCAGTGTCCCCGGCCAGGCCAACCCAGTTGTCCTGTATGTGACTCATGTGCACTGCGCTGGCAAACATGTTTGATCTCAACTTGCTGCCAGCCTGCTCTTGTCCTCTTTCCCTTGCTGGCAGTGGGTTGGGACACTCTGCCAACCTGGGCTGGAGGAAAGGCCAGCCCTTGGCTGCATGGAGTGCGGTCATGGAGAGCGTCTTAGAAATTGAAGGGAAGTCACTGCCATGGGGGAGCAGGACCTCGCTTGTGTAAACCCTCTCTCTTTTTGCATAGCTCTGCAAGTTTGTGAACATGAGTCCTTAGGATATGTCTTTAGGGTTCCTCCACAGTAAATTTTAACCTGAATGCATGGTTACGTTGTTAAATTAAACTGGTGTATGGGAGAATGGTGCTGTAAGATTTCTCCGTCTGTCACAGCTTTGCTATACCACCCAAGGCAGCAACTCTGCCCTCACTTCTCCAAAACAATGTTCATCATGGACAAACTTTGCACAGAAGCTGCTATTACTGTAAACACAAAAAAATCATATCCTGTCAGTAGGATTCCGTGACACTGGCTGCTTCTTACTGCTCTGTTTCGCATTGCATTGTAAAACAAACACTTACTAAGACTTTTAATGTGATCTGTGGCACCTGCCTCATGTCTGTGTGCCTTGGGATTCGGAGCGGGACAGATGTCCCAGGAAGAGCTGGATTGTCCTGGCAAGTTGTTGAGTCTTTCTGGCTTACATTGTCCTCAGGGCCTTCCAGTGTTGAGCTTTTCTGAGCTGTTACACTTGTTGCATGTTCATCTGCAGTAATTAAGAACCCCTTGAAATGGTGCATCTTTACAACAATAATGCATACAGCGTATGGCCAAGGTGCAAATAGCTTCAGAGGAAGTTAAACCACTGTTTTCTCAATATTAATATTAATGAGGCTGAACATTTGCATTTGTGGTAAATCCTCTTGTAGCATCAATGTTCTTTGAGGATTTTTCTCGATATATGAAGCATTCCCCTCCTCCTCTCACTACTTCTATTAATAGCGTCACTCAGTGCAGCAATAGATCAACAGTTCCCATTAATCTGTGAAAAGGCAGAGCTTAGAACAAGTGCTTTTTGACAAAATTAAAGCTGACAATGCCTACCACCATTCCTGGAAAAAGTACTAGTGGAGTTTCATTAGAATAAGTAGAAACAAATAAAGTTCACCCTGAACAGTTGTCTTTGTTACAAACAAAACCCATTAGTTAGCAAGGAGAGTCTGGAGCAGGGCTGAATTCACGCTGATCTCAAAGCCCTTCTCATATTTAATTTATAAACTGATGATTAATTCAGTGATTAGCTAATTCACTTGCAGTGATTAATTTAATTCGTGTCTTCAGGCTAGTGTTTAAGAAAGGAAAAAAGCCCAGCTCGGATAGATGCACATCAATGTCCTCGTGATTAAAAAATGATAATATAATGCCCTGGAGAGTAAAGGAAAAAAGAAAGATTGAGAGAATTTGTGGCATGATCAGTTGTAAGTTCTTGCCTAAGCTGTAGCTGTATTTTTTAGCTGTGATGTTTAAATGTGTCACTTACTCTAATGATCAATGGTTTGAAAGATGAATCTAAGAGTCTTTCACTGTAGCTTTCCACCGTGTATTTTGAGAATGACGCTGCTTTAGAGCAGTCCTCCAGTTCTGCTTTTGCCTCGTTTGTTTTGCCAGCTGCCTGCCAGCTCCCCTCCTTTTCAGCAACCTTTTTCTCATGCCTTACCAAATTCTTTGATGAGAGCACTTGGTATTTCTTAAATCCAGGCTGGTTTTTTCTATTTCCAGCAGGATTTTCCTCGTCTCTTGATGCAACATGAAATGAGGATGATTTGGGGGACTTCTCTATATTAGACAAAGTGGTCTCTTTTGGGACAGTATTGCTTTCACAATTTATGCCATCACTTGGCAATGGAGTTTGATAGCTCTGGAAGTTGCCCACAGGGCCTTCCTTTCCTGAGCCATCATTGTTGTGTTTCTCTGATTGAGCTGAGGAACGTAGCTGGTATTTCTCTCTTCTCTCATGTCCACTCCTAATTTCTGGACTACCAGTTTTAAATGTTGTTTTTTCATCAGGTGGTGGTGGCAATTGCTTCTTTATGGCTGTGGCACTCTTTTCTTGAGGCTTCACCAGCAAATTTGAAGATGGGGACTGGCACATCCCAGAACCTGGATCTTTGCTTTTATCTTTTACAGCACTTGCATCAGGCTTTGTAAAACTTTCAGATACAGTTTGTTGGTTTTCTTCTCCTGGAGTATTTTTCTTAGGCTTTGATGATTTACTTAAAGGAGGTAACTGATGGTTTCCAGAACACTGGTGTTCATCACCCTTCCTTACAGCCCGTGCTTCAGTTGACCTGATGTCCTCTGCTGCTGGTGTCTTTTTCCTTCTGTCTCCTAAAGTATTTTTTTCTTGGGATTTCACCACTTTTTTTGAAGAAGGTGACTTCTCAGAATTTGGATCTCCATCTTTTTCTTTTACATCATTAGTACCAGGCTTCTTAAAATCTGCAGAAGGTGGTGTTTGTTGCTTTTGTTCTGGAGTATTTTTTTCTTGAGGCTTAATCAATGTTTCTGATGATATTGATCGGTACTTTCTGGAACTTGGAAATTTTTTCTTCTCTTTTGCAGCATTCTTATCCGGCGTCATAAAATCTTCACATCTCGTTTGCTGCTTGTCTCCTCCTGGAGTGTTTTCCTCATGCTTTGCTGCTTTTCTTGCAGCAGGTACCGGGTACTTCCCAGAACGCTGGTGCTCATTACCCTCTTCTACAACCTTTGTTTCAGGTGACCTGGTGTTCTCTGCTGCTGTTGTCTTTTGCTTCCTCTCTCCCGAAGAGTTTCTCTCTTGAGGCTTCAGCACTTTGTTTGCAGGTGACTGGAGCTTCTCAGAGGTGTGTTTAGTCTTTTTTTCAGCCGACTTAGTTTCAGGCTTTACAAAGTCACCTGGGGACATCTGCTTCTGTGTCTCTAGAGGGGATGATTTCTTGTCTTCCTTCGCCAATGGATTTGGTGATGGTATTTGATTTTTAGGATCACATGAAGTATTGCTTTCTGCTTCACAAATCTTTTTATGCTGCACTGGTTCTTTTTTCAAGTTAGGAGGGGTATTCTCCTCATCAGTGGTCTTATTGTCCTGCCTTGATATATTTCTTGTTGGCATTGAATAGTTCTTGAAGTTTGACTTGATGTTTCTTTCCTCTGCACTGCCATTTGCATGTTTCATTGGTTCATTTGATGAGGACAGGTTGTGTTTCCCGTTATTGCAGCAGATGTTTTCATCTACTGTCAGGTCATGTTTGTGTTTCACAAGATCTCCTGAAGGTGTTAGACATTTCAAACTCTGCCCAGTATTTTTCGCTCCCTGAATGTTGGTATCTTGCTCTGATGAAGGAAACTGGGATGTCTGAGGTCTATGAGCATTCGCCTCATTTGAAGAGTTATTATCATGACCCATCATATCACTTGGTGTGGATACTTGTTCCTCCTCAGATTTATGCAAGACATTTATCTCTTTTCTCTTCTCTGTATCAATCTTATCATTCTCATGCTTCATGTTGTCATCTGATGACAAGAGCTTATCCTTTTTATGTTTGGAGAATTTATTACTACCTTTTGCTTGCTTCTTTTGGTCTGAGACCAATTCAGTTGAGGAAGGAAGTAGGTTCTCTTCCAGCATATCACTTCCTTGCTTCATGGTATCATCTGAAGTTGGTGTTCGGTTCTTCTCCAAGGATAATAGGGGCTTTCTTGCTAGTGTGGTTTTATTTTCATGTTTTCCTGGCTTCTTGGTTGAAAGTGAAAGACAATTCTCAATGCTCTGACATGTATTTGTTTCTTCAGCTGTAGAGTTTTCATCTTCAGTTGCATGATTTGGGGACAGCACTTGGTTCTTGAAATCACATGCAGTTTTCTTCTCCACCGTAGTACCATTTCCACAGTTTGTCAACTCATCTGAAGAGGGTAGCGGTTGCTTCTCACATCCATGGCTGGCATGATCATCTTCCATACCACCAGCTCCCTGTCTCACCAGATCAATAGGTGGAAGGTCTGGGGGATTTCTAAGAGTGTGATGGATTCTTTGTCCTGCAATCCCACTCATTGATGTTGGTAAAGAGTTTGATGAGGGTGACTGCCATGCCTCAGAGTCAGGCCAGGGCATCTCATCTGCAGTGGCCTCTTCACGCTCAATGAAAGATTTGGATTGATTGTGACAGGTCTTCAGGTCAGTCAAGGTACTCTTGCCCAGGGCTTGATTGTTTGCATGATTCATCTTTTCAATTGATGAAAATAATCTGTCCTTCCCAAAATCTTCTTCTGCGATGTAGAAGCTGTGCTTCACAAGGTCACCTGGCAAAGGGCTTTGTGTCTTTTCCACATGAGAAGAGATGTGCTCTTCTTCTGCAGCACCAGGCTTCTGCTCCTGGCTCTCATTTGAGGAGACCATGGGTTTGGTCTGATTTACATCTGGATTTGATATGTCAGCACTGGAATTACCAGAGTTATTTTGTGGGCTGGGCATTTGAAGAGGCTGTAGCTGCTTGGTTTTGGATTCATTTTGCATTTGGCTGTTGGGTGTTTTATTCTCCTCTTCCTTTTTAGTTGGGACATCACTATCAGTTTTGCTAGAAGTAGAGGATATTTTGTCTTCATTGTGATATTTTGCTCCTTCTTTGGCTTCCTCAGAACACCTGCCTCTTAAACCTGGTGCCTCTTTTTGGACCATTAGTGGCTTTTTACAAGAAGCTGGTGTTAGGACAGTTAGCCGTCGATCCTCCATTGGAGGCTCAACTTCACAAGATGCTTGAACTCCTGGAGAGTGAAATGGCAGAATGTTTTCCAGTGCTTTCTGCTCTGGAAAACATTTTTGGCCTGCGAAGAAAGGATCCTTTTCTGGCTCTGTGACCTCTGTGTCAGCTTCCTCTGAACTATATACGTATATTTTTATTACAGGAATCTTACCTGTTTTAGTGTCCTGAGGACTTTGTTCATGAGATCCTTCAGCTGTGCTAGTGTAAGGCAAGTTAGAAGGTGGGATGTCTTCCTTAACATGTTGCACAGCATTGGTAACCCCTAATAGTGAAGATGTATCAGGCCCAGCCGGCGTGTTATTCCTGTCACAGTCTAGACTACATTCAGACGAGGGAGGAATGCAGTCTGCAAGAGTTTTGTTATTACAGGTAGTAGAAGAGCTATCTAGATTACGGTTAAAGTTGAGTCCTTGCTTTGTTGAATCTATTTCAGCCTCAGCACGATCCTTTGTATCAGACATAGCCTTGGGTGCCACTGGTAACTCTTCTTTGTCCTCCCTGTCCTGTGCTGCATTTGCTGGTGTTTTGTTCTCACCAGGCTCTTTGTCAGACCCACCCTTTTCCTTCAGTGGTGTGTCATGACTAAAAGGCTGCTTTGTGGCATTATTTTTCAACCAGCTCCAAGGATGGTCAATTGCGGTAGCGATGCTGAGTCTGGGCACTGGGACCGTGGAGCACACTAAATACTGGGACTCTGGACTGTTTATACCTGTGGCTGTCATTGCTGCCATGCGCAGCACTCTGACCTCTGGCTTACGAATAGTTTTTCTGCTCGGGAAGTTTTTATTCTTTTTCTCACCTTTGCGCAAGAGCGATGCTTTCACCTCTGCAGCTTGGCAGAGAGCGCTTTGTTCAAACTGCTCCTTCAGTTTGGACAGAACTGAACTCTTGTTGACTATTTTTGGCAAACCACTGTTTGGTCCCTTCTTTTTCCAGCTGGGAGACTTCTCTTTGGCTTCTTTTTCTTCGGCAGCTAAAAATTTCTTCAGGATGTTCTTCACTGTGTTTTTCCCACTGGCACTGCTCCACCTGACCCTCTCGCTGGGCGCTGTGTCTGCATCCTCATCCGTTGCGTTTCCATCTCCTTTCCTGTCTCTGCTTCTGTCCAGCTTGTTACCAGCCCTGCTCACCCACAGCTTCTCTTTAATGACCAGTTTGCCGACTTCTCTTCTTTTCTTGGTGTACGGCTCACGATTGTTGTTTAGAAATCTGGACCGCAAGAGCTGAAATCTGGTCGGATGCTGGCCCCTGTTTGGATCTGGACATGGCTGGTTATAACTCACCTTGTTTTCTTTACCTTCTGCCCATTTTGTCCTCTTGCTGCTGAGCTGTGGATCGCCAGCTGTAAGCTCAGTGATGTACAGCAGCAGGCTGCTGAGAACAGCAAAGGCCCCTTGCTCTGTTGCCATCCTATTGAGCTTCTTCTTCAGCACCAAAGGGTCTACCAGCATCTTATCATCTCCGCAAAAGCGTGTGCTTTTGGTGCTGTGCAAGAGAAAACACGAATGTTCTTTTCAAGTCATCAACATTGCCACTACCTCCTTATTTTGCTTTAATGGCATGCTGCCGTGCATAAAATGGAAAAAAATACTTTCATTTAGAACTTCTCAAGAGAGTTGTCGTTAGTGGCCTGTTAAAAAAACATGCAAAGTGCTTTAACAAGCTTTGTGGGGCATGGCGTAGTGGGAGCGTGCAGGGCTTCACATGGTCCCACATAGCACTGTTGGCTCTTTCTTCTGTGTTTTGTGGCCAGTGGAAGCACTTAGGGGAGCAAGCAACGCTAGTCACGGTGACGGCATCTCCTCTGTGCCACTCCTCACTCATTTAGTATTACTGTGTCCTAATGCAAGGGTAAGATCGAAGGTGTTTTCCTCTCCTGCTAGGTAAAGTGTAGGCAAAGATAAATACGATGAGAACGCAGTTAGCAGGAAAACATGGTTCTGCCTCTGGGTTATAAAAACAGACTCAAACCTTTAAAACAAAATAACAAGGCTGAGGAGCACAAATATGCCACTGAGTTTTTCCTATTGGTACAGGTTAGAAGTCAGTAGGCACTTCTCCAGAATTAAAAAAAAACCCACAGGATTTGCATTATTTGCTTTTTGATAGCATTCAAATCCCACATCAGGACTATGCTCTTAGATCTGCTTTGTGAAGCGTAGCACCACCACAACAACCCTGGCAATATCCCTTGACTACAACCCCCTTTAATCTGGAGCAAGAAGGCTGATATGTTGGACCTACACTTGAGTTTGAAGAATCAGGCCCTTGGACAGCTGGGGATTTAGGCAATGCTTTAATTGGTGTGGATCAGTTACTAAATAAAATACTGAACTCAGCACAAAAGCTGGAGCGTGCAGTCAATAACAATAGATGGGGATAGGAGGGAAAAAAACCCAAGAGGTGTCGGCTTTCTGACACCACAAAAAGCTGGAAGGTTACTTCACCGTGCAGTGAAATAGCTTCATGCACAGAATGCAGCCTGCATACTGGGAGGGGATTACTTTTTATGAGCAGAAGTGGAATAAAAAATTCTTTAAATTAAGCCCACACGTAGAAAATGAAGAAAGGTTGCAAAGAGGCTCATCCTTCAGGGAGTGTCAGCCTCAAAAAGGCTGGGGAAGGCCCAGCTGTGCCCCAGCAGCTGGTACCCCATGGACTCTGAAAGAAATTGGACCCAGCCCCCCACTGCGATATTACGGGGGCTGTTTGCAAAGTGGGAGGCTGGTCCTCGTCCAGTCGGGTAGTGACATTTGGATTCCACTTGGCTGCATTTCAAGTGCACATATTGAAAATTACATCCCTCAGCAGTGGGATGAAGTTGCCATCTTGAATGGAAGAAGGTCTATTTATAATGACTTTGTAGATATTTTTAAAGGCCAATAAAAGAAAAAAGCATGACAACTGGCCCCTGTCTAATGTGACAAACAATACTTCGTAGGTTTTGACTGGGAATAACCATATTTCAGCATAGGACAGGTGCATGCTCCCACATGCACAATGTGGTAACATCTACCCTTTCCCTTACTGAATTGATCACAGCCAAGGAAGCAAGGCTCCCGTGTTACACCAAGATCCCTGTTTGTCACAACTATGGGAATTTTCAGAATAAAGAGGAAAAAACAGAATTCAGAGTATAATTGAGGCTAAAAATATCCTGGTTCACTCTCCCTCCTATAGCCAGTCTGCTGATATTTTGACTGAAAACTTGCCATGGCAGGATATAGCTCCTCTCCTCCCTAAGAAGTGCCTGGTGTATTCAGAAACACACGTAGGGCCACCTCAACCAGCATGATTTAGGGTCATCTCTGATCTCTCAGAACAGCAGTGGAACCAGATGTCCTGCTTACCTCTCCCTTCTGAACTACTTTGGATACAATAAATGGCCACAGTAAAATATGGAGTACTCCTGCTTTCAGTGAGGTCAGCATAGCCAAACTACTATTGATTGTGAAGGGAAGAAGATCAGACCCTCTTTGCTATGAGTATTAAAGTTAATTAATCACTTATGAGCTATAAAATTTGAACAGCTTCGTTAAAATATATTACTAGTGAGCTCTGTTCAGAGTTTTCCTTTTATACTTGTAAAATATATGTTAGAGCATTCTTATAGGATGCCTACTGAAACGTAGCATTTGTGGGAATATTGCATTGTCTTAAGTACAAAGACATGTTGCATGGGTTGAGTGCTTGATCAGTATTCACCAGCAAGCAGCAGCAGATGAGCAAACAGCTATGGCACCTTTTTAGGGCATCTGCAGTTCTTCCAAGATGACTGCACCTACAAACCAGCATCACGACTGTGTAAATCTGAAATGTGTTCTGTGCAAGGGCTGTGATACAATGACACTAAATTCTGATACCACCACATAAAATGTGGGTAGTAATGAGATTGCATCGTGCCAATGTTTGGAAAATACCATGCTTCTGCCTTGGGGAAGGAGAGCAAAGGTGGAGAGTTTCTCAGGTTTGGGAGCATGACCACAATTTTCAATGGGCCAAGACTTCATCCCTAATATTGCTTCACCACCTTTTCCCAAGTTGCATCCTGCTGTTCTTAAATTATGTGACCTATCAACGAAGTATAGTCACCTCTATATCAACTGCAGATAGTCAACTCTAGCCCCACTTATGGCTGGGAGGAACCAGGCAGGTACCCCCTGTGCATAGGTAGAACCCCATGCCAGCAGAAGTCACTTCCCACCAGATGACAAGGCAGGTACTTGGGCTCCTCCCTGATGCTCTGAAATGGCCTAACATGGACTTCAGCCTCCTTGCCCCTCTCCTCCCCTGGAGACGCTGGTTTCCACTGTTTTTAATGTGTGTGGTGCTGCCTCGGCGTGCTGCTGGTTTCTGGAAGCGCCGTTGCATCGTTTTCAGTGTCTGGAGGACAGAACACTTGGACCTCCAGAGGAGGGAAGGCCACCTTCAAAAGTTTCCTGTCTTCTTGGCTCACGAATAATTAAGATGCATAAGACAGGCAGCTTAGTTATTTATTTATAGGTTCTTCAATGACACTTATCATGGCAGCATCAGAGTGGCAACAGCCTGATATGCTAACGGGTGGCAGTGCAACCCTATCCCGCTGGCTGGCCCATCACAGGGAAACCTCTGCAGCAGCCACCACCGTGTCATGGAGCGGAGGAGAGCCGACGGGCTGTGACAGAGGGAGAGGAGCTGGAGTTCTCCCCTGGCCGTGCCCGCACTCTCCTGCACCAAAGCACTCCTGCCTTTCCGCTCTGTTAAGGCTCCAGAGGCTGCTGAGTAGCAGCGGGTGGTGGCATTCCATGGTGTTTGCTAGAAGCACGTGGCTGAAGCAGTTTCTGGTTTACTGCATCTGGTGTGGAGAAGAGAAGGCCGTGTCGCTTGACCCTGAATTACCTGTTGAATATCTGACCACCATTTTGCACAGCCTGGCAACCCAAAGGAAGACTTTCTGCAGGGGCAGTGGTCAGGACAGGACATGGGCTGGAGGAGACAGCACTATGGAGACTTCATCAAAAGGCAGCAAAAATATTGGAAAAGGCTGTCTGACTCACACAAGCTGCCAGATATTGATGGATTGCTCTGACTTGCTGTCACTTGGCTCTGGATAAACGGCTACGAGCTGGAACATGCAAGATGCTGCATCCCATAGTGCCCTTCATCCCTGGGCATCCCACTCGCTACCTGGATCTGCATGGTGTTTGGTTCAAAGAGCTGCTTGTAGCTAAAGAAGGCAACCAGGAGCAGCTCTGCCTGCTTGGACCAATGCAAAGGCCTTTTTAGTGTTGTCAATGAAATGATGGCCAACACGCCACTCGCCTCAACAACTGCAGAAATGGTGCTTTACAAGTTCAGTCTTTGGGAACCGCCTTTTAAGTTAGATTATCTTATTTGTCTCTGAAACAAAGTTGGTCCTGCTCAGCCTGGATAGAAGGTAAAGTGGGAACAGTTATGAATGTTCTTCATTTTTTTGGTGATTTTTCTTTTTTTCCTAGAGGAAGAGGAAAAGCCAAAGTACTCGAGAAAATCCTACCTTATGCAGGCTATGTTCTTCTCTCTTCTCTATTGCTGAATTTATTACAGGTATGCCAGAGGCATCCTAAACTAGAAGGAATGTTTTTAGAAAATCTTGGTATTCTTTAAATCAAAAGCTACTGACACAAATACTCCTTCTGGTTTAACGTATCTCCAAAGCAAACAAGAAAGCACCTTGCAAAGCTGCAAAGAGAAAACATGCTTAAACAGCGTCTGAAGTAGCCCATAGTATGGAAAACCTTTTGATATGGACATTGTCATGCATGCTGCTATTCATAACGACAGGGATCACCTGCTCCTCTTTCTGCAACATAGCATCCCAGTGACGATTCCAGCAATTGTTTACATGGAAAAACGGGTAGGAAAGTACTTATGTATTTTTAGCTATCTTTTTAAAATGCACTTCAGCAGCTGGAGAAAGACAGGAGAAACCAACACCATGTAGGCAATCACTCAGGGTGAAGATTAGAAAGTGCTATGAAGACCTCAGTTTCTGAACTTCTGAGGCGAAACATAAGGTTAAACACTGGGGAAAAATTCTGTTCTCAATTCTTCTGTGTCATTTCATTGAGGATTCCAGATTTGTGCCTGTGCTGCTGCAGGTGCATCAGAATCTCCTTCACCGAGGTCTGCTGTTTACTTTATCTGCTGTATGCAACTTTTAACTGAATCATAGTTTGCTGGTTTTATTGAAAAAGAAAAATGTAAAGGAAAATGTAAAGGGAAGGGGAAAGAGAAGGGAAAAGGGAAAGAGAAAGAGAAAGAAAAAGAGAAAGAGAAAGAAAAAGAAAAAGAAAAAGAGAAAGAAAAAGAGAAAGAAAAAGAGAAAGAAAAAGAAAAAGAAAAAGAAAAAGAAAAAGAAAAAGAAAAAGAAAAAGAAAAAGAAAAAGAAAAAGAGAAAGAGAAAGAGAAAGAAAAAGAAAAAGAGAAAGAGAAAGAAAAAGAAAAAGAAAAAGAAAAAGAAAAAGAAAAAGAAAAAGAAAAAGAGAAAGAAAAAGAAAAAGAGAAAGAGAAAGAAAAAGAAAAAGAGAAAGAAAAAGAAAAAGAAAAAGAAAAAGAAAAAGAAAAAGAAAAAGAAAAAGAAAAAGAAAAAGAAAAAGAAAAAGAAAAAGAAAAAGAAAAAGAAAAAAGTTGAAGAAGTTAGAGAGGTGAGGTGAGGTAAGGTAAGGCAAGGCAAGGCACGAGGAAAAAGCAAAAAAGGGAAAAAAGGGAAAAAGGAAAGAGGAAAAAAGAAGAGAAAAAGGTAAAGCAGTTGTAACTGTAACTGTTTTCCTCTTGGTGTTTTTGTGGTGCTCAGACTTGTGAAATGCATCACAGCCTGATTGCTGACCTATTACAACTGCTTGAAGACCTCAGCCAAAAATTCTGATACTGATACAGCAACATATAATCTGCTCAATCTAAAAATAAAGAATGATGCTTAGAAAATAGTGTAAGATTAATTTATTTACAAATATTTCAGCCAGTTATATTTAAAAAAAATGTTTGTTCTGAAGACTGAAGAATGATAAAAGCGTAATTCAGAAATTTTAGACACATGGGTGCTTTGCTGTTCCTTGGGGGTATTTTTAGTGTTGGCTTTTCCTTTTCTGGAAGCTTCTAATGTAACAATACCTTGCACCACACTGCTGATGCAGGGATCAGCGATTCATTAAAAGCTAATCCGTGAGACATTAGGTTTACAAGTGTGACAGACACATTAGATTTGAGAACAAGGAGGAACAGCAGTGGTGAAAGGATTGTCAAATATACAGAGAATATCCCCATAAGTAGGTACTACCATTAGTTTTGCAGGAAAGCATTAGTTCTGAAAATTAATTTTGTATGTGTAATTACTGGTCACAGCTGTTTAGGAAGTGGTATTATAGCAAGTTAGACTGAAATCAATCAAAAGAGGTTTTATTTATTTTTTTCCATTTGAGATTATCTCACTGGTTTAAGCAGCACTCTTTATACTCAGAAATCCCTACATCTGTAAAAAAAATCCCCACAAAGACCATTAAGTATCTAATCAGTCTTGAATAATTCAGCTATCTTTGCTTGCACACAATCTACATACAGCCTTTCAGACTAACTCTCGGCTCATTCCTTCGCTAGGAACATCAGTCAGTTATCTACAGGGTTTGATACAGTCTTTATAGAAAGAGAAAGTGGCAGAAACCCCTTTACTTTTCCTCCATGGATAGTCGGTAAAGATTCTCGCCCAAGTACTCGAGCCTCTCCCGTTGTTCCAGGTCCTTGTACAAGCCCTTGGGGACCTTGCTTAGGCCGTAAACCAAGCCATACAGGCAGCCGGCGATAGACCCAGTAGCCGCGCTTTCTCCTGCAGGTTTAAGCACAATTGCCATGATCTCTTACAGTCACCTTCACATACACAACCAAAAACCACACTGCACAGGAGAGGAAATATTACGCTGCCGCCAGAGTGTGGTGGGGGCTTGGTGGGTCAGTCCTGAAGGCTTGTGCTACCCCATGTCCTGCCTCTGGTGATGCCAGATGAGGGTGTGGAGGGAAGAGAACAGCGCTGAGGCAAGGATGCAGCGATGCCTCTGCGGCGTGCCCTCCTGGGCTAGGAGCTTATTTGGTTTGGGGAAAATCCACTCCAACACAACAGCTCTTGCAAGCAGCCAGCCATCGCTAGCAGCGAAGAGTAGTTGCAGGGGTCCCTGCCACACGGGCAAACGTCCTGGTCTGGAGAGCTTACCTTCCTTCCTAACAGCACAGCATGGCATTGCATGCACTTTAAAACATCTAGCCATGATGAGTGGCACCGATGTGCTGTGCGATGCCTGCAAGCTTGTAGGGCTCTGCAGGAAGGGGCCCATGAACTCTCTCGGTTTCACTATGTTCAGTTAAAAGGTTGCATTGCCAAAGGCACTAGAGACCCTGCCTGGAGTACTGCATCCAGCTCTGGGGCTCTCAGCACAGGAAAGACATGGACCTGTTGGAACAGGTCCAGAGGAGGGCCACAAAAATGATCAGAAGGCTGGAACACCTCTCCTATGAAGACAGGCTGAGAGAGTTGGGGTTGTTCAGCCTGGAGAAGAGAAGACTCCAGGGAGACCTTGTTGCGGCTTTTCAATACTTAAAGGGGGCCTACAGGAAAGATGGGGACAAACTTTTTAGCAGGGCCTGTTGTAATAGGACAAGGGGTAACGGCTTTAAACTAAAACAGGGACGATTTAGACTAGATATAAGGACGAAATTTTTTATGATGAGTGTGATAAAACACTGGAACAGGTTGCCCAGAAAAGTGGTAGATGCCTCTTCCCTGGAAACATTCAGGGTCATGTTGGACGGGGCTCTGAGCAACCTGATCTAGTTGAAGATGTCCCTGCTCATTGTGGGGGGGGTTGGACTAGATGACCTTTAAAGGTCCCTTCTGACCCAAACTGTTCTATGATTCTATGATTTTGGTGAGGGAAGATGCCAGCCCTTTACTAAGTCGTACTAGATTTACTTTTCAGGCACCTCTCAAAACTGTGAGACTTGGAGCAACATTTGAAAAGTAGTGTGAACTGCTTGCATGGCAGCTGCCACCACAAGAAGGGGGTTTAGGGTGCAAAACCAGGGGTGCAGCTATAACGGGTGGCACGGCAGATTGGCCACCAGCTGGCAGCTGACAGCCAGGAGGGCTCTCTCCCACTCCTGGTGAGGGAGCTGGGGATGGGAGCCATGGGGGACTCTCACCTCCGTGGAACATGGAGCGGTTGCAGAGCTCTGTCCAGTCCCCACCGCAGCCCAGCAGGGCGTCATAAGCGATCATGGGGGCGTCGTGGCCTCGTCTGCCCCCCCGGCCTTCGGAGCTCCACCTCCGGTATGTCTGTAGAAGAGACGGTGGTGTCAGGGTAGGGCACTGGAAACGGGGATGCAGGGCTGCGTCAGGGTGGCTTCTCCCCTGCTAGGTGGGAATAGCTCATCTCGCAGGGAAAAGGCGGTAGGCAGCTGTGTTGCCTGCACCGCTGCCTGTGGCATGGGATGAGCCGGCACAGTGGCAACTGCTGCAGCCCAGGTGATGCCTGAGGGGCAGGTATAAGCCTGCACCCCAGCTTAATGCACCAAATTCTCAGCAGGCCAAGAACTTGGCTTGATTTAAGCAAGCCAAGAATGCCAAAAAGTTGATCAAGATAGATTCCAAGTTCACACCCCAGAAATTCCTTATTACTAAAAAAATTAAGGTGGGTAAGGACTGACTTTGTCAGTCCTCTTCCTGCCTCTTGGAAATATTCGCAACTCCCCTTGTCACACGTTTGCAAATGTTTCAATAAGCCAAGTTTTACATGGGGAGTGAAAAGGTTCTGTTTCAGAAGTTTCTTTAGGGGCTTAATTTCAGACTATGTTAATTCAAGCCCCATTCTCTGACTTTTTCTTGACAAACCCTTTCTCTCCTCTTCCACAAGCATTCATTGAACAAGAAGGGAAATAATTTGCAAATGTAAGAAACATTTCTTTCCCAGGAGAAGAAGAAGAAAATACCCCCAAAGCCTACAGCTGGGTTTGCAAAGGAAAACCAGATTTTCTACAAAGGAGGCACCTCCAGAACTCAGTTTTTCCTGCCCCAAATCCCCAAATGAACTCAACATTGATAAATTTATAGTAAAAAACCCTCTTTCCTTTAAAGGAAATGGGCAGCTTTATTCCCTGAAATTTAAGTTACATAATGGTAAGTTAAACTGTTGCTTGGCTGGCCCTTGGCTTCTGCAACATGTATGAAGGGTTTGCATTTCTATCTATTCACTTTCACCTCAGCCATTATGTACTTGGTTGTGGTTTATCTGCATATACGTCAAACAGGGCAGAGTTGGACTACAGCTTCACTCTGCTGCTTGCCTTTTTTTTTTTTGTTGTTCAATCTGGAGAGCCTATTTATGCCTTTATGCTGTCCTCGGACACATGCAAACTTTCTGGCCTTGTTGCTGCAGTTTGGATGCTGGTGGAGCAGTATTGACACATGTGTAATACTACCAAAGGCAAGAGGACTAAGCGTGGAGATGCTATTCTGGGTGAGCAGGCAGGCGGCTCAAGTGTCGCTCCATTTAGCCCTTGAGAACACTGATGCTCTGCACACATCTGATGTCATCTCGCCTTGCTGAAACAACTTTACACTAGGGATTGCTGTCCTCGGGACTGAGCCTGGGGGGACTTAACTGCACCAAGGCAGCATTTATCAAACATTTCAAAAGTGCAACCTCCCTTCGACTTTGTGCAGCCCTGTGATGTGGCACCAGCCCAGCTTCCCTCCGGTGAGCAAGGAGCGGCAGCGCTGAGTGCATGGACGGAGGTGTCAACACGCACTGCCAAGCCCTGGAGATAATTTGCACATTCCCTCCTTGCTGTAAACCCCTGCAGACAGTAATTACAGCTGCCTCTGAGTTCCCCACTCTCCAGGAGTTGACCGCTGCTGGCTGGCGCTCGCTTTCCATCCATTTTGTTTCCCTTTCTGGGTCCTTTCACAGTGCTGGTTTAAGCAACTCCATCTTAAGGGGAAACAATCCTCAGAGTTGAACTGGCCTGGATGACTTTGGTTTGGTTCCTCTCTCGTTTTGTCACACTTCATGTCCAGCCCAGGAAAGTGAGCAGGGCGAGTGATTAGTTTGCAGAAGCAAGGCTGATCCCAAGTGCAGTGCAGTTTCTGCCTGTTCGCTGTGTATCTAACGTGTTCCAAATGCATATCACTGAAAAATGATTTATCCTACATTGGCCCATCTTGTATTTATACATTCAAGAAGGGGTAATTTGTCTTTTATCCCCACATTTCTAGTTATCCCCAAATTTAAGCTGTATACCTGCTTATACAGAATGTGTTCTTTGCTGCATAGCATTTCAAGGTGTAATTTTTTTGAGAGAGGGAAATTGCCTTTGTAACGTACTCAGATCAATCCAAGCCACATTTGAGGGCTTTACTTTCACATCTCCTGCAGCTGGTATGCACCTGCAGAAAGGTGTTCCTGGTCAAGCAGGGACATGCAAATGTCCTGTAGACAATGACACCAATGACACCAAATGACACCACCTGTTGGCAAGAGTGGTGCCAGGTATTGGTGCTTTAGTAATCGCCTGTAGAAAGGCAACCAGGTATACCTCCAGACACAAGTCGCTAGTTAGTTTGGAGGGAGTGCAAAGGAAAGCACTCCTGGGAAAAAGGCAGGCAGGGTGGTTACCTTCTCTTCATTTATTCTTTCCATGGCTATAAGCACGCTTAGCTTGTAAAAAGATTAAGTTTCTCAACTTCTGTCAGGCTGTGATCTCTGGCTGGTGGTGGAGTTTAAGGGTCAAGCAATGTTTTCTTTTCTTGTGCATCAAAATAAATAGCTCAATAGGCCAAACTAGTTGGTCTTGGGCAATGAATGTAGATTTTGTTTCTGTGTTAGGAATTCATGCAATTCTCTCTTGAAATGATTGTGGGGAAGCACTGTTGAGTTTCATCTCTCCTAAAGCTCTGCTAAGACTCCCGTAGAACTGGAATGAACAAAAAAATAGTAACAAGTTCATGGCACTAAATTAATAAAATAAAACTGGAAGGAGATCTATTCTTTATGTTTAGAGCAAGTAATTTCTTATTATCCACAGTCAATCTGTCTTTCATTGGCACCTTTCACTGCGTTGATGAGCACCTAAAAATACACAAAGTGATTTCTCAGAATAGAACTGTGCTTTAATAGTCTGGAGAAAAGGACTGATTTATGGGAAAAGGTGACAAGAGCCACATACTTATTGCTTGGCTGTTAAGTGGAGAGCTTTGAAAGGTGCCAGTACGTATCAGAAAGCTGTAAACACCAGGGAAGAAGACGCATTATTTCTCTTGAGTTAGTAAGATATAACCAGAAGTCATGAGGCAAAGAAAAGATCATGTACACTATGAAATAGTATCCCATGGGACGTGGTGAAACACCATCTCTTGAGACACATAAAACTAGCCCGGGCACAGCCTACGTTGGCAGAGTGTTGCTTAGGACGGCTGTCTTCTGGTTGAAGGGCCATAACTGAGTCCAGCTCCTAATACCTGGGGGGATTTCTGTGGGACTCGAGCCGCAGCCCCGTTAGGCTTTAATGAGAGCCCTCAGCGAGACATTTGCCTTTTCTAACGCTCAAATAGCCGTGGCTTAAGTTTAGTACCTGCTCTGGCCCTCAACACATCTGACCATTGGGTCCACCTGTCTGCACTGTTTCCTCCCAATGCAGCAATCCCAGGACCAGTGACAACTGCTTTTTTATGCTAACACATATCTCAGCCAAGGATGGGAGATGTTTTTTCTTTCTTGAAATTCTAGACAAAAACTAAAGACTTCCTGACTGCTCTGGCATTGGAAACTGTTGAAAAATACTGGTGTGTCTCTCTGAAAATAAGCTTCTCAGTTCAGAGGCTTTCCAAGCACTTTTGGAAGTTGCAGTTACCTTTTCTCTCTCCTCTGCATCATAGTTGTCCGGAAAGACAGGTTTATTCTGATTTTCCTCATTGATTTCTCTCTCCTCCAAATAAAACTGCCACTTGGCTTCGAAGTAAAACCAGTGCTCCTGATATTCTGAATGCAAAAGAAATTAAGGACGTAGCATTTAATCTTGGCAACATTTTCAGTTCTACTTAAATAAATTTTAAAGAAAATGACAGTATTGATTGACCCGAAAAAATGGATATTGTAGAGTAACATACATAACACAGGCATATTCACTAAGTATGCATTTTAATATGAAGTGGGACATCTAACTGCAAACAGAAGATGTGAAAGAAAGAAGATATTTTCAGAGTCTTATGTTATTTTTATGGTATATTAAAATTACATTAAGATACATCAAGATGAGATTTTTAGAGAACTTACTAAGGCACTCTCCAAGGAAAAGATAAGAGTCAACAAAAAGAAAGAAAGAAAAAATTCTGTGCCAATTTTTATATTCCTTCACTCTGATTAAAGAATATCTAAAAATGCTTGCATGTCCTAAATACAAATTGCCTTCTGCCTCAGTTACCAGTTTTTTGTCACATAATTTCTCCAGCGTATTTTTTCTGTTCCCACAGTATTTCTGTGTGATTTTTCAGGAAAAGGCAGATAGGAAAGACCAAGATTTCCATTTGCTTATAATACATATCGAATGTAGTAAAAGGGATAAATAACACACACACCTGCTATCTGTGTCCATACAACTAAGCCTTTTTTAAGAACTACAGGTCTTTCTCCTTTTTCTTTTTAACTTTGCACGTGTGAATAATCTTACTAAATTTAGTTTATTTTCAAGTTTATTTTCTCCGGTTCAACCTTTTAATAAAGGCGCATAAGCCACGCTGACGGGTTAAGCACACACATACGCACCCATCTGCAGAATTGAGGCCTGAGTGAAACCCGGCCTGGGAAGCCGATGGGGTAAGGCATGAGAGATCAGTGAGATGGGAAAGACCTCTAACTATGCCAAGGCGACCTAGCAATTCAGTTTGGGAATATCGGCGTACAGTTTAAAATAAAATTAAGCGGTGCTGCTTTTTCCCTGTCTGTGTCCTGCTTGGTCACTCAGCTGTGTGCTGCAAGTGGCTGAGGAGCACGCACAAAACCAAACTGTTTCTCTGAAGGCCGTAATCTGATTTTGCTTCTTTGCCTAAAGTACCCTACTGGTGACCTTCTTTAGCAATTAAGATTTTTAAAGCAGTTCAACTCCATGTAAAAAAATCCGAGCTGCCTTGTGGGACCTGATACGTTCACAAGGTTGCCAGTTCCCCAGCCCCAGACAGGGATGAGTCTTCAACCACATGGCCCTATGTGCCTGGCAATGTCCAGCTGCCCTTTTCCTAAGTCCATGTCCCAGTTTTGCCTGCTTACACAGAAGCCATTCATGAGAACCCTAAAAAAAGGGGTGTGTTTAGAAAAACAGGCCAAAAGTGCGCTCACAGCCATCAGGTCAAAGAGAGCATCTTGAGAAAAAAAAAATCACACAAAAAAAATGTCGATGATTGAAGTAAACTACTGACACCCTGGTTACACCAGCTGATTCCAAGACTTCTTTTAGAAATGCAGGTGACCTGACAGGTTTCTTTCTTTGTGTTTTTGTTTTTTTTTTTTTCTATTTCCCCCATGATTATAAAACAAGAATGTCTCAAAAATGAAAATGAATGTTTTCTATGTATGATTATTCCAATGCACAGGCTCAGAAACAAAGGGACCAAGCAGTTGCAGGAGATTTTGGCTGCATGGACAACCTGTAGCGTGGTCAGAAATCCCACACCACCAGCCCTAGCGAGCCTCTGCCCTATCCCTTGAGCCCAGCCTGAGATGATGGTCACATTCAGGTCCATGGGACTATTTGGCAAGTAACGGCAACTGAATGTCAGAGAAGGTCTGCTGAGTTGAGCCTTCTGTGACTGAACACTGTGTTTGTTATCCACGGGGGGATAACACAGCTGAAAAAGAGTCTTCTAAAACTGGAGGACTCTGTTTGTCAGGATTTCTTTGCAGTGCATCTCACTGGCCAAGGAGCTTAACTTTAATGCAGGAGACTTTTCCTGCTACCAAAATAGGATGAAGCTCAACAATACGGGCACTAGCTGGAGAGCATGCCTCAGGAGTCCAATGCGCATACCTCCACGCCGAGGGGTCCTGCTGGGGTGGAGTGACAGGGACCTGCTGCAAAGCCACTCAGAGAAGAGCTCACTCACACTAATCCTGCACCTGCTCCTCATAGGTCTCGGCTAAAAAAATCCTGGTGCGCAATGAGGCACAGATGAAAATGTGGGGCCTTGCAGGAAGGCTCCCTGGTGCTCCTTTCAGATTTTTAAGTGGCAGCTTTCCTTCCTGGGTAAATCTTCATTCCTGAGTGCTCTTGAATAAAGATTTCCATTTAATTTAATCTTTCTCAACAGCTGTCCTTTGAGATTGACAGAAAAACCTCTTTCCTCGATGTTTTAATGTAATGATACTCATCTGTCCACGGCAGGTCTCACCATTACAAACGCATCACTCCCTGGCAAGAGGGGACTAAATATCTTTGCCCTAAAGATCACATACATTAGTAAAGTAGCAATATTAAGTTCAGTAGTTGTGTTATGCTCAATTGTTTTAAAACAAGGATACCATGAGCTGTGTCTTAAACATTTGTTCAGAAAAGCAACAAGTCAAATCTGAATTTGTGGTCAAAAGCTAAGTCTTGGTCAGGAGGCATCTGCAGGTGAGCTGCTCCTGGCAAAATGAGGAATGTCAGAGGGGTTTTCTTACAGAAAGTATTGGACTGTGCTAATTGATGGAAGGGAGCTGAATAATTCATATCTCAGCAGTCAGTTTGCCTAATAACCTGCTGAATACCGTTTCCTCCCTCCCCCCTGCCCAGCAATCTTTGAAGACTTCCTAAAAATAAAACTGTGCAGTAGGGTGTTATCATTGTTATTTCTCTTTGTATTTTTTTCACCAATATGCCAAGCACCTAACGGATGGTAGAAGAAGGTGGCACCACCTGCGAAGAGCTTACAGTTTGAGCAGAGAAAGCAGGAGGACAGACAGTGGAGATGGGAGGTGGGAGGGGAGCAGCAAAACTAGAGAGACTGGGGGAGTGACGTTTCTCTTCAGTGTCTTTCTAGCTGAACATACGTTTGAGAAAACAACTCTTTTGATTCAGACACGTTACCTGCCATGTGACGAATGGTCTTCTTGCAGTATTCTTCAGCCATCGGTACAACTTTCATCATGTCTCTTCCCCACTGCACAAGGGGTTTCCCTTGTATTGCATACGCCACAAAGAGAGCTGTGCATAGGGACCCTAGAAAGCCTGGAGTTCATAGATAACAATGATTACCAATGTGCAGTCTCTGTGCTTACCATCCTTGTTATGTCCTTCGTAAAATCATTAGTGGAATGCCTCACGGCTGTTGGGTAGATTAGTGAATGCACATAACCTACCTCCGCCTGTTTGCAGGCTGGCTCATGGCTTGTTGAGATTCTTGGCTGATGCGCGGTGCCCGTTGGTTTACAACTTATTTTACATAGAAGGGAGCTTCTGTTCTCAGTGGTGTAACATGACAGAAATTGAGGTAGGGGTCAAAAATAAACATCATCCACTAATGTGATACTGAAAATCTTCTAATTGAAGTCACATGAAATAATTGACTTGTGCAAAAGTGATTCGATTACAAGCTGTATCTCCTTGCTTACAGAGTCATCCAGCTCAAGGGCTGTGGTTGTTAAATCTAACGCTACTTCTGGCTCATTTTACTCTAAGGAGACAAGTCCGTGTCTTACTTAGACAATTGCTTCTTTCCTCTAAGGGGAAAAGCCCATGCCCCCTTAGAGGAAAGAAGCAATTGTCCAAGTAGGACATGCTGTCTGCCTGCCTAGCTAGGTCTTCCACTCTGGATATGAATATAATTAAGATAAACCTTCTGTTAACGGGCACTCAACGCTTCCATGATGTCAGAAACAGAGGGGCTCATTTCTCATATTTGCTTGTGCTCTTGGCATTCTGTCAAAGGCAACAAAACCAACCCAGAGCAACATGCAAAAGAAGGTTAAGAAAACAACTCAGTCATTCAAATAAGCCCCAGGTGAGTGACACATCAATGCGTGTGCTTCTCTCGGTGCATGTGTCCAAAAGCGTTCACTCGTGCATGGAGGTAAGCATGAACTTTGTGTGTTTTGCTGAAGGTAAAACCAAATTATTTCACAAGGTTACAAGCCCAGAAGAGAGGATTACTCATTCTCTCTGCCATAAGACCTGCAATACTGGGTCAGGCCAAAGACATGTCTAACCCAGGATCCAATAGATGCTTTCAGAAAGAATATAAAACCAGCTCAAATGATCTCAGATAGACAGCATCTAACCCAACTGCCATGAAGATCCTTGAGTGTTAACATTCAGCATGAGGGTGCCAGCAGAGCATTTAGAGGGTGAAGGAAAGGGCTAGCAGGGGGCAGTGGGTGGTGAAGAGTGTGATAGAGGATGGGACATGCCCAGAAGGTTTTCAGGGGGCTGGCAGTCTCTTCTTGCCCACTCCCCAGGCAGCCCCCTCCCCCTGCTGCTATCGCCCTGCTCCCAGCAGCCCTCACGTAGCCTTCCGCCCCTCACCGGGGAAGAATGCAAGCCCCAGCCGAGGTTTCTGGCTCTGCTTATTAATGTCAGTACAGAGTGAGCTTAATTGGTTTGGCTGCCCTGTTCCCCAGAGCTTCTGGACTAGCTTAGGGGCAATTTTAATTACACAGCTTGATTGCTTTTAACAGCAACAACCCTTCTCGTCCGCTTGCCTGATCCCTTTTGAACCCAGGCATCTCTGTGGACTTTGCAGCTGCCTGTAGCAGCGAGGTCTGCAGCTTAACTGTGCACGACACGGGGAAGTATTTCCTTTGTCTGTTTGTTTCAGTCCTGACTGACATGCCAATTGGGTTTCCCCTGCCTTTGAGTTATGTGAATCACAACTGACGTTTCCCTGGCACCTTTCAGGATGGTAGTGAGGTCCGTGGTGGCCCTTCCACCCATCTCCTCCCTGCCTGCCCACTGTCCCACTTGTCTCTTTTCCCAGCTGAAAACTCTTTCTGGGTGACTTTGATGCTCCTTGCTGCCATTTTCCGGCTCTAGTAAATCCTTTCTGAGGTGGGAGACTCAGAACTGCAAGCAGACTTAATGCTGCTAATGCACCATGGACTTTGTATATTGGCTTAATGATATTTTCTGCTTTGCTTTGAATTCTTTTCCTCTAATTTTATGCCAACCTGACGGCTTTTCTGACTGCTTCAAAGCACTGAGCGTGTTGAACATGTCACCATTCATTATGGTTTTATTTATTGCTGTTTAAAGCTGGCAGAATGAATACATGCTTACATAGCATAAAATTAGCAGAATGACAGACCTGAATATTCAAAACATTAGATCTATTTATTTATATTTTGTTTAGAGAATGTTTTAGATTGTGTCCTAAAATATGTGGAGTTAGGTTTTTTTGGCTTTCTACCTTTACCTACAGTGACAGGATACGACAAAACCTGTCAAGAAAAAAATGTTATTATCCCCTGAACCATAAACTTGCATGACAACAGCAAGTCATCTAGATGTACATGAATCCTAAAATTTGATCAGGGCAAGTGACATGAATATGCTTTGGACAAGATGGGTTGTGTTTAGTGATTGGGATTTTAGGAGGGAAAACTCCTATGCCTGAGACTGCTGTTTGTGTAATATACAAGCCAATATGTAAGCTTATATAAGTAATATATACATGTATATCCTATCCAAGCAAAATTCAAACCAAGGTCTTGGAGTCTGCAAAGCAGAAGCAGTTTAACCAGGTGAATTCACAAGAGCCGTGTTAATCCCCGCGGAAGTGAAAAGCAGCATTAGGGACCTCAGCACGCTGGTACGTCAGCGGACATTACCTGTAGGATGGTTATGAGTCATTCGTCCGCACTCAATGCTCACTTCAATAAGTGACTCCAGCCTTTCTGGCTTCCAGTATCGCATCCCTAAACACATGGCTTTTGTTGATGCTCCAAATCCAGAACCTAAAGTAAAAAGATAATGCGAGCATTTAAAAGGAGATTAACGACACACAAATACGTTGATAAAATGTGAAAAAAGCACATTTTATTAATTCATCTCATGTGTGGGAACTCCTCAGGGAGTGGGAAATTAGCATGCAAAGCAAGTGACAAGTTTTGAAAGTTTCTTGCAAGGAATTTTGCGTCTACACATTCTGGTTTTACAAGGATATCACAATATCCTCAAGTGCTCCGAAGAGCATAGCAAGTTCAGAAAGCAGCGTGCGCTCTTGTTCACAGCACTTGCTTGATTCAAACTCTCATGCCATCTCTACTCGTTCTTGGCTGACACCTCTGTTTGCTTGCTCCAGATGCCAGCACTACAAACAGAAGTTTGAGAAGCAGATACACTTTTACTACGCCCTTATTTTAGTAGTCTTCATGCTGAAGGCATACGATTAAAAGACTTTCTATGAGTATCGCAGTTGATCTTACAATTTGAATGCATGTTTCATCCTAGAGAGCCCCACCGGTAGTTCACAAAATAGTTTCTTTCACTTAAAAAAATAATGTGTCCAAAGGCTACAGAGCCAAATCCTCCAAATTTAGGCAATGTCAGAACTGAGGTTTCCCATGTGACCTGAAGTCAGTGCTTGTGTGCGCACTCATTATGGTCCAGCCTGCGCTTACTGAGCTTGGTCTTGGGAATTCCTGCCTTGTGCAGCACAGAGTTTATTTATTGAATAGCTAATTCAGTATTTCTTTTAATCCTCAACACTAAGTGCATGATCCCAGGTGTTCAACTTTTAAACACTTCATTGCATGGAAAGTTAAATTTACTAATGAGTTTCTCTGCAGTACTTATCACAGTAATATCAGGATCCCACAGAAGTTTTAATGAGCTTATCTTCACAAGGCACCAGTGAGGTGATTATCTCCTCTTTGCAGCTGGTGAGCTAATGCCTCAAAAAGCATTAACTCATTGGAGGCATGCACCCTGAGATGGATAGGGTTTGATTTTTCAAAGTACTTGGCATTTTTCAGCACTGTCTTTGCTCAATCACACGTCCCAGTGACCTTGGGTATAGCTGAGAGCAATCAGCATTTCTCCACTTGGTCCCTGGAAGATAAGGGGCATATTTATGCCACCTAATTTTAGCCACTGTGGAACCTGCATTAGGAGCAGAGTCTCCCTGTCCTTCCCAGATAGGCAGTGTGGAGAAAGGCTGTATCTCCATTAGCCGGTACAATGGTGTAGTAGGAGCAATTCATTGGCCAGAGTGAATGGAAGCAGCAGATGCCAAGGAGCCAGGGTCAGGGCTTTTAGACACTTATCTTGAGAAGAGCCCTCAGCTGCTCCCCTGGGCTGTGCCGCTGTGGGTGCAGAGCACCTGGGGCTCTCTTGGAGCACTGCTTGCTGTTGTGTCATCCCCAGCGGCTCCACCTTGGGTGTCCTAAGATCATGAGTGTAATCAAAACGTGGTAATGGAGATGGCAGGAAGATTTACTTCAAGCCAAACTGAAGCCTGAGCCAAACTAACATAAGCCACCCATTGGTATGTCCAGGTGCAACACAAACCAAATAGGATCTGAATTTCAAGAGATGAGCTCTTCTCCTCCCCAGAAAGCAGCTATCCTGAGTGAGTACCCTAATTAGGTGATCTAATTAGGTTAGCTGAAGACATTTCTTCCCTTCCTCCTCAGAGTCTAATGTGCAAATTTTGTATGCAATAACTCTTCCAAAAAAGGCAAAACACCTGATAAATTTGACATGAAATGTTTTCTAAAATACCATTTTATTCCCCGCAAGCTCAGAGCTTGCTCCTTCATCCCTTGCTAGCCTTCCCGATAACAGTGAAAGGGGCCCTCTGCAGAACACCTTTGAGCACTGCTCCTCATGAAAAGGCTGGGTACTCGTTCCGCAAATGATGTGTTTGCTCCTGTACCTCACATACGCTGCAGCTGTACTGCCGGTTATTAAGGAGCCAGGAGCAGATAAAACTGTCTGCCTATCCCACAAATCACATAGCAACCACGAGGAAAAGTCAGGAAAGAAATCCAGTCTTCCAGAGCACCGGTCAACTTAACTGGGAGAACATATCTTCCCCTGCTTGCGAGACCAAACCCTTCATTAAACAATCTGATGCCACAAAGCAGCAGATGAGAGTCTTCTTCACTATGCAGTCCTGATTCCTCCAAAGGGCACAATCTGTGCTGGTTATCCAAGAGGGAAGGGTGTTGTGCTATACATTGCTGCTAATTGAGTAACATCTCTTAGTATATCCAAAGTGGAGGATGCACTACAGTAATCTGACTGCTGGTTTGAAGGAGCTTGACTTTGCAACTTCATTGTGTTCCTGCAGCCTGGGAAGTTACATTAAAACCTTCTGCAGAATTAGACAAGCAAACTCGGTAACAAAAAATTTCATCACAGGGAGTAACATTAAGCCTAGACAGGGCTTCAAGTGATCAGCAGCTGTTAGCTCCCATGTCTCAGTATCTACCATTTGAATCAATGAAGTAAGGGACATCAAGACTAGTCCAAGCAACAGGTGAGACACATATGTAAGAACATAAGGACTGTCCTCCACGATCAGACAGAAGGTCAACCTAACTTATCATGTCTGACAGTGGTCAATGGAGAGGATACTTAAGAAAAGGTAAAAGAAAAGTACGATGATGCTACTCCTTTTTACTAACTAAGCTGCTGACAATTTGTCACCCTGATGCAGGAGGCAGCTAGCTATTTGTCTTTCTGCTTAATAACCCTTACAGGATTTCCCTTGGGTGAATTTGCCCAGCTCTTTTTTGAACTCACATGAACTGTAGCATCTGCAAATTGGAAAATAGTTGTGCAGCTTAATTAGGTGTTGTGTGAAGAAGTCCTTCCTTTTGCTTGCTTTGAAATCATGACCTGCCAGTTTCATCTGAAGTCGCTAGCTCCTGTGCTGGAGAAGACAACGGGTTTTCTCTGTCCCTGTTCATGTTCTCCAAGCTATCTATGACTTTACAGTTCTCTATTGTATTGTCTCAGACATCACAGACTATGGAAGCATCTTTTTATTAATCCAACCATCCTTCCTCATATCTTTTCTAGTCCTCTTATATCCTTTTGAGGGGAGAGAAGAACCAGATTACATACAGTAATCAAGAAACAGCAGCTATGGATTTATACAGTGGTGCAAATATGTTTTGTGTTTTGTTCTCTGTCCTTTCTCAGTGATTTCTAATAGTCTATTTGCTTCCTGGCTCTTACTGAGCACTGAAGCAACATTCTTCTAGAACTACTATGGCTCCACGATCACTTCTCTCAATGGTAACTGAATCAGCAACTGCAATCACATATGTAAAATCAGGATTTCACACACCACTCCCCCCCCCACCCCCCCGTGTGACTTTTCATTTATCTGCATCCTTTGGTTCTGCTGCTGTGCAACAGTAGCAACTCTTCCACAACTCTTCCAAAACACTGCATCATAATACCTTTTACTTCGTTGACCCACTATGTATTTGCATTTCCAGATAGTTTGTGGCCATGTTGAACAACAGAGGTCCAACACAGGTACCTCCTTCTCTATGGAGAAGACAGACTGCAATCTCCTGTTCTTTATTTACTGTCTTTTAACCAGTTGTCTGTCCCCAGGAGAACCTTTCCGTCACCCTGTAGCAACTTAGTCCCTCATTGTTTAGTGCCTTTGGTGAGGGACCTTGTTTAGCGTCTTTGGGAAATCCTAACAGACCATCTTCACAGCATCTCCATTTTCCTCCTCTTTCTTGGCTACTTCATGAGCTTTCTAATATATTGCTGAGGCATGACTTTTCTTCACAAAAGCTGTGTTGACACTTTCTTATTACATCATTTTCATTCATGCACAACATTGTTCTCTTTTAGTACGTAATACCTCAGTGTGCTTTTCTTCACTCTACATCTGTAGAATAATAAAGATCCACTTAATGGCTGCTAAGCCCTGAAGAGGATCTGTCTTTTGTGACTGCAGATTGCTCTGCATGAGAACTCAGCACCTGGCCCCTTTATCTCCTGTCCCTCTATGGCTTATCCTTCATTTTTGCTTCCCAGCTTTCTGCATTTAACTCATACTTTTTCCTCATGCTCCTCTAGCAATGCCACCAGCAACAAGGCGCAGTTCTCCAGCGCTACTAGGAAGCCCTGCAGCTGCTCCAGTAGCTGCAAATAAAGATCTGCTTGGATGCTGCAGCCTCAGCCTGAAATACACACGATACAGGCAGAGCCAAGCTGCCGTTTGAGTGGACTTTCGCAGTGGCTTCGAAGGTACATCTCTGTCTCAAAGGGTACCACCTCACTCAGATTTTGGTTCCAGCTGTCAAATGTCAGAGCTTCTCTTCTGAACAATTTGAGTTTTTAGCAACAGAACAAAACATTTTTACCACATCTCAGGAACAGTGGACACATCTGCATCAAAATTTTAAACAAATGCTGACAAACAGAGGCAAACACTGAACACTGAAAACTTCAGCCTCGAGCTTATCAATGTCATAAATTGGAAACAAGCTCTTAAAATGGAAGGTGTTAGACAGCCTTGAGCAGGTCTTCTGGTGGTCACAGGAATCTCACCACTCTTTAACATAATTTAGGTACCTCTGCAATGAATGTGGCGATGAGCATGACATGAGGTGGCAAAGAGACACACAGAGCATTTTGACTTAAGAACTCAGTGTGCTGACTATACCCACATGAATTTGAGCAGAGGAGCTTCATATCAGCAATGTAAAATCACCTAAGCTACAATTTTACTGGTCCATGAAGGCTGGCACACGAATTCTTGCTCTAAGTGACATAAAGTAAAATGACCACAGGAAAACAGCATCTGGTTCCAGCCCATCCAAGATATCATCCAACTGCTAAGCATTCAATGCCCATGGAATTTTTTTGTCTTGGGAAGAAATTTGTGAAAATTCAATTAAAAGGGTAATTATGTCCATAGCAGTGTCAGGTCCCACGGTGGGCTGAACATCTCCATCTCAGCTCACTGGTTATTTTGCTCTCATGGTGAAAAAAAGGCTTCTTGAGATCTTCAGGATGATATTTGTCAGACCAGAGGGAGAAGGAAGGTTTTAGCTGCCCGGTCTCAAGGCAAGAATTAATTTTAGATCATTCTAGCCCAGAGTACCCCAAGAGCAAATAGTTCGTCATGGTGAGCTGGGGAGGAGGAAGGCTAAAAGAAGAGATGTGGCTCCAATACAGCAATGGGTTGCCAAACAGCCATGATCCACTGCTGGAGGTGTCAAGAGCTGCTCAGGGCCACCATCAGCTCCCACAAGTATTTTGACCAAATTTTACTCACTGGCAATCAGAAAACATGTGCCAAAGGGGCACTCTCTCAGATCTGCCTGGCTAATAGCAGGGCGAGCAGAATAAACGGGGAGGGGATCCTTTTCCCTCCCAGCAGCTGTTGTGAGGAGCGGAGGCCGAGTGAGGGATGCTTTTTCTGTCAGAGAAAACTGACTGCAGAGACCCAGAAATAGTCATGGCATTGTGCCACCGGGTCTTTGCCACGACATTGCATCAATATGCAGTGCTGTTGAGCGGTGCCGATATGTTGCAGTGGTAGAGCATCACACCGACACAGCGCATCGTCTGTGTGAACTGCCATCGTATTGCGTCTGCTCAGGTCTACCTCCTCTGATCATCTGGTGTCTCCACAGTCTTTAAAGATTAATTGCACTGTATAGGTATATGCGTATGCACGTGCACATAGCTGCATGCATGCTATTTAACTTGAAGTAGAAATTCAATTCATCATGAAATGAAATTATTATAAAGAGGAAGAAAGAGAGGGTCATAGGTAGGGAAACAGGGCTAAGAATATTAGGGATTATCAGCAAAACAGTCACAGTTATTAGCAGGGCTTCTGCCTGGAGGAAAAGTCTCTGCTTTCCCTCTGGTGAATACATTGGTGCACAGAGCATTTCACAGGCTCGGCTTTTTGTTTCAGATCTGCCATCGTTGAAAAGATCCAAGACTACAAACATTTAAATGAAAAATGATAGAAAATATTTCTTAAAATAACCATTAAACTCAAGGACAAAGATCTGGACCCAGAGGCACACAGCCAAGAACAAAGTCTCTTTAAATAGATGTTAAAGAGGGAAGGGTTCATTTACGAGAGGACATAGTGCCCTACAGAAGGAATTCCTGGCAGATCTCTTGCCATCCTCAGGCAAACATGGAAACGTTTCAGGGGTAGTAGCCTTTGATGTCAGGGGGAAAAAGGAAACAACTTCCATATAGCCACAAACACTGAAAGCATGCATTATTCAAGCCAGGATCTATAAATGGAAAGCGGTACCATACCCTTTTCATTGAACGGTGTGTGCCAAGCGAGAAGGTAGTTGTCTGGTTTTAATTCCCTGCAGCCTTCAATGGTAGCGGGATCTGGCCGCCTCCCCGAGAGCTTGTCAACAGCATCCACGTAGCGTTTTACCAGCTCCCGGTACAGGTCTTCTAAACACCAGTAATCTGCTCAGAGGAGAGAAGAGAAGGTTGCTACGTGAAGGCAAAAGAGCAAGAGAGCACTGAGAGCAAACAAGCAAGCTCATTGTGCATTTAAGAAATGTTCCTATTTCCACTTCCAATACACCGTGTCGTGTTTCTGGTGCCACCGTCAACACACTTTTACACACCATGGGAGCAGGCTGGAGGGAGAGCAGCCTCGTCTCTCTGTTGTTTTCCTGCATTACTTGCCACTTTTAATTCCTTAAACCAGAAAGATGAAAGCATTCAGTTCATCAACAGTAGCTGTTCAGTGGCTTTATTTAGGCTCCACGGTGTGAAGTATTTACAGAGGTGTCTGACTGTAAGGGGAGTGTGTTGCCACCGTGGGGACTGGGTGTGCACACGAAGCCAGCTGTGCCTGGCTCAGCCCGTGCCGTTGCCATCATTTGCAGACACAAATCAAATTTGAAAATGAAAGCCTATTTTTTTTAATTACCACTGATTTATTTTAAAGAGGTATGTATGATTAAACACAAAAGCAAATTATTTTTTATTCTTTATTTTATATTTATTTTGTCTAAAATTTGTAGCTCTTTCATGCAGGGATCCCTATATCTTATGTCAGTACAGTAACCAGAACAGCGAGATTTTATAAAAATTATTATAAAGATCAGTAAAAGTAGTTAATCCCTACAGTCTATAGTATTTCCAGCAGATAAATTTCCTTCTGGAATAAGTTCACTAACAATATCTGCTTATTGATTATTTTTACCAAGCCCTACAGTCTTGCTTAAGGAGGAACCTTCCACCTGTGAAACATATATCGTTTCTTCAGCATAGCTGCTTCTCTCGGCTGCTGTTGTGTGTTGCTGGACTTGAAGAGCCCTGCCCTCGGCTCTTGCCGAGGAAAAGCTTTCACTAGCATCTATTGCAGCTGTGTAATCAGTGGGAACTGAGGAGGCCATCGGGATTTGTCCATTTATATATTTTCTATGTACTTAGATAAACTCCATTTAATACCTGGTTTGACGCACAAATTGAATAACATAGGAGGGGGAGTTCTTCTAAAAATATACTAATTTTGTCACAGAGGGTGATTTCTTGACATCCACAGAAGAGGTTTGATTTAAGAGAAAGTTTGGAGCCCTGTAAACCAGAGCCACTTGAAAGTACCAGTTATGAAGACAAGGGAATAAAAAAGATACAGTGTAAAACCAAGATTCCCCTCCTTTCACATAAAAAAATATGCCATCCATTATGCTGGCCATCCCACATACAATCCTAGGGGAACAAAATACTTCCAAGCTGCCGGCTCTTTCCACATTTAGGAATCAGGTGTCAGTTTATCTGGATGGGAGCCAGGAGCAGGATTTACCGCCCGGCATCTTCTGCAGAAGCCTTGTCCCCAGAGCCGGAGTCCCTGCAGGCCAGCACCTCCAGGCTGCCTGAGCCCACCACTGTTCCCGCACCTGGAGCCAGGCTGCCATCTCAGCCATCAAGTCAGTAGGACAGGTCCTTTATTTAGAAATGAACCCTTATTCTTTTTAAACCCATGTTTAAGTCAGAGAGGAAAAGGCTTTCCTTGTTGCAGGGGTAGTTCCCCTGCTTTTGATGATGCTGTTTTCATTCCGTCCCATAAGGGGACTTTCCCTGGAAGTAGATGTTTCATTTATCCTTCGTTGTAGGATCAAACTTTCAGTCTGTGCACATGGTGGATTTGGGGAGCACCAGCTCAGTCTGCAGCAGTGCCCGCAGCCCCCGCTCCTTCTGGCCATGGCCCTCCTGGGATGTCCTCCATGCAGCCAGTGAAGTGCTGGTCAAAATCACCTCCCCGGGTGAGAACAGCCTTCGTCCTTAACACAAACCTCCACCTCATGCTTGGCTGCTGCTGCAGCCTCAGGCTGGGAGCTCCCCTGAGGGCAGTGTCCCCGCGATGGGACTTCACAGTGAGCCTAAGCCCTGGACACGTCTGTCCCACATGTACCTGGAGGTGTGCACCCAGGGGATGCTGCCTGTGGCCGGCGGGCAGCCAGCCAGGTGAATAGGACATGTGGGGAGCGGGGAAGTGAGGGCCAGGAATATTTTTATTGCTTATTCCCCCTCCTTTTTTCCTTTTTTTTTTTTTTGGCTGGTAATGTTCCAGGCACCCAACGTATTCTTTAAATTCTCAGCCACCAGCAGCGAGGGATCCCTGTTGCATGAGGAAGGCAGGGCCCTGGGTCTGGTGGCAGCTGCCTTCAGCCTCATGGACCCACATTCACCTTTAGCGTCACCTTGTTGACTTGGGTGATTTTGTACGCGGGCCGGACCATGATCAAGCCCAGTGGCTTTTTGGTGTTCCCCTTGCCAAGAGGAGACACTGCTGTGGGCAGGAGTGGTTCTGTTTCCCTCATGGGAAGCAGAAAGGAGGACTCGCTTTCCCCTGTTCACCAACGTTACTATGAAATGAAGATTTCTTACTAAAATTCCTCATGCCAGCTTGTTGCTTTCTCACCAGCCCATAAAAGCACCTTTTTAAAAAGCTTGTCTGATCAGGCCAAAGAAATGAGAGCGTAGGATAAACACAGCTGATGGGAGTTATAGCTGAGACTTTTTTTCTTTAGAGCCACAGTGTTCCTGCTATATTTAAGAAATAAGATTTATTATTTTACTGTTAGTCTAACTGGCTTGATTAGCCAGAAGATACAGTTTTAGAGTTCCATAAGCAAGAAACATACGATACGTATTTAATCATAGCCTATATTCAGAAATATGTTAGTCATCTTTTTTCTTGATAGGCTGACATCTTGCCCTTATCTTTAGTGTATTAGCTACCTCTTAAACCATTGGTTAGCTAATAGCCAAGCATGAAGTGTCCAACACACTCTTCAACTGATCTCCACATACTAAATTTAGAGCAGACTGGAAGCAGGCAGATAAAGCGGTGAAACAGAAGCACAAGGGAAATTTCATTGATGTGAAGCTCCATTGTCAGCTTCTGCTACTCTTAGTTATCCAGTGTTACACGTGTTGAGAAAAATCAGGAGTATTTTTACAGAGATGAAAAAATTCGATTCATTCTGAAGAGGCAAAATATTGCTGAATGGTCACTGTTTTCTGGTGTACTTTTGACAATGATCCTGACAGTCTCAGAAAGCTCTAGTCTAATGGGTAGGGTGTCGATATAAGTATCATCGCACCTTACAAAAAATTATTCCTACCTTAAGAGAAACCAAATGTTCTCTTTCAAACTATTGTGATTTCAGAAGACATGGATTAATAACTTCCACTATTCTGAAAGATGTTATTATAAACATAGAATGTTAGAACATTTTTTTGACTAAAAACACAGAGCTCTCCTTAGAAAGCAAATTGTTCCACTTCTGCCTTGCAGGTGCAACCCTTTGCCCGAGGGGCAGCAGAGGAGACAGCGCTAGTGATTTTAGCCTGAAAGTGGTATTAAGGTGACTCTACTCCAGCCTAGACTTCTGAAAATAAACATGCTAAAAATGCACTTAGAAGAGCTCTTATCTTTTACAGAAGAATTTCTAGTGGCTATATTATTCCCTGATGTGTTCCAGCGTGCAGATAACCTACTTAGCAATTATTTTTGTTATGCTGGACATGCAGTATTTTACTCTTTAAGCTTTAACCAACTGTATAAACCTAGGGAAAATATAGGGAGAGCCCCTCCACACTCAAGAAATCAAAACTCCCCGTTTTGTGTGATGGTCGCAAGATTATGCTCACGGAGGAAACAAGCTAATGCACATCCTCATTGACATAAGCGGCATTTCTAACACACTTTCTCATGACGTCCTCAGTACTCAGGCTTATTCTAAGAAATGCAGCAGCTTGGCAGTTTTGTTCCTTTCCACACTGCGTTCGCTAGTCCCCGGCGTACCTACCTGTGATGACAGCCTCTGCTGTAGCCATGTGCATGAGCGTGTTGTCACTTACTGGCCACTTGTCAGGAGAGAGCACCAGGTTCTCAAGCCCTCCAATTTCCTTCAGCTCCTGCTGGATTTTTGCACCTAAGGCATTGTTTTCTCGGGAGAAATTGCGATAACCAAGAGCATCCCCTACCCCAGCCAGCACAAGCGCAGCCTTAAATTTATCCATCCCCAAGACACTTTCTGCTTTCCTTTTGTCCGAGACAGCCACCGAATCTTGATCTTCCTTTGTTCCTCTGCCTTCGGCTCAGCTCCTCTGACACTTTATATCTGCCATTGTGTCACACCGAGAGCGCTCTCTATAAGGCAAGGACTTCCTTTTCTGGCTCTGCAGATGCCATCTCTTGTCCGGGACCCAGCGGAGAGGAAATATTTCATAACCTAGGGATTTTGCAGGGGCTTTGTTCAATGAAACCACAAGGGCAGACCCACAAAGTGAAGTGCAAAACCCTCGGTTTCTGCAACCCAGCGTAAAGCAAGCCAGGAAATCCTTAGCCCTACCCAGTGTAAGTAACTCTACACCCAGAAAAACAGATGCCTCTGCAGGGGTGTTTATTTATTTAATAACTTGTAAATTAATATATTTTCCTGCTCTTTTTCTGATACACTGGAATCAGCCTCCCCTTCAGGGACCAGTCAGAAGGAAAGACTGTGATAAAAGGAGTTTCCAAACCCTGTAAACACTGGTATGAGGGGTTAGGCAGTAAGAAATCTAGTCAAATGCAGATGACTTCTCCCATTTCTAATTACACTCTATGGTGATATTTTGTCAACAGCTTTCTTGCTCTGTTCCACCTATTACAAGAATGTTTTGCTAATTCACTGCACCTCTGGATAAACACTGAGCAAAACACCAACTTCAATCCCATGCCTCTTACTCCCTGGCAATGAGTGACTTTTTCCTAAGGCCGAGCTCAGGTGCAGCCCACATTTGGACTCTGGAAGGAAAAAATTTTGAAAGATTTATTTAAATGGCATCCTGTGAATCTAAGAAAGTTCATGTATGAAGAAATCTCACTTGGTAAGAACTGAGCTTTATTAACACCATCCTTTCAAACTTGATACTTCTGCAATTACATGCTTCATTCTGTTATTGCAGTTTTTTTTCTGTGCTTCTGCCATGCAGTGCAAGAAGGGGCTCCGTAGTCTGGCAGCCTTTTAAACATATTTTGCCCACAAACAGATGACATCTCTGTGTAGGCTCAATCTCTTCCTTCAAGGGGTCTGCTGAGACTGACTCAGATCATGGTTCTGAGGCACCATCCATGCTGTCCCGAAGACTCACAAATTACTACTAAACAGAAAATTGTGATTGGCTTGACTGTAATTTTGATACAGGATACCTGGGGAAAGATCTTTGTTCTTCTTTGATCTTTTTCAGAAAGCAATACTGATTGCTATTTGGATGGAAGAGGCCAGCAGTGTAAAGGATGTGTCCTCCTATTACCCAGAACAATACGCACTGGACTGAGTTATTGACATGTGTAGAAATATCACTGTACTTCACAAGAAACCTTAATACAGTTTCAGAATACAGATAAGCATCGTCATCCCTGTTCTACATTGTAAGAAACAGGATGCCAGAGTCGTGAAAGCAGCCCCTCTTAGTACACTCGTGTTTTAAAGATTAGGACTTGGGTAATGGGAATGCTGACTGTTAAGAAGAGGATACAGAGTATGTCCTCTTTGCTAGGAAGGAACAACTCTGAACTGAAAAAGCACAAAAAAAGGGGCAATTATGGCTTAAGATACCAGGGGCACTATATAGGGACCAGGTGAGATGCAAGGCCAAGTGTTTTATAGCAGGGCCATGGCCAGCCTGTTCTAGAGATGGCTCGCCATGAGCAGCGAGGACGCCAGCCCCTCTGCCCTGCATGGCTGTAGGAACAGGCATCACCTCCCACAGCTGGGGCGGGGTGTGTGTGTGTGTGTGTGTGGCATTTAAGCAACGTAGATGTAATCTTAGAGTCACCCCTGCACTGTCAGAGTTATCTCAGGTTCTGCATGTCTGAAAATGAACACTCAAAATGGAAAACTAAGGCCAAGGCAGTTTACAAAAACCACATCAGGCAGAAGCACTGATGTTGATGTCTCCGTTACGGTCCATGCAGCACCCACCTCTTCTCTATTGCCACAGAGCATTACGATTTGGAAGTACGTGGGAAGTTGAACTTGCAAAGCAAGGACAGGAGAAATCACCTGCCAAGGCTCCACAGAGCGCTAGTAAGGGCCTCATCAGATGGAAGGTTCCTTCCTGAAAATGGGCAAAGCTATTTTTAGTTTTCCATTTATCTCTTCCTTCTGAATGTGGCTGGCAGTTGCACTGCCCTTTTGCCTCCCGTGGACTTTACCCTATTGCATGCCCACTTGGCTGCTTGTAACAGCCCAAATTAGGAATAAAATCTTTGGCTTTAGAAACAAGGCTATAATGAAAACGCAGAGAAGATTCCAGTGAAGTTCTATTTTACAGCTCTGCAAAACAGAATATGCAACAAAGGATTTAGCTTTCATTCAATTTGTTAATTGCACACGATCTTTTCATGTGGTACTTTCAGACACTATGAGCTTTCTGGGCAGAGGCAATTGGGCACACTGATATCCGATACCCCTACTCCCCTCAAAGGAAACAATTATCTGTAAAATATACTTGCATACCTTAAATACCGCCAAAATACAATAACTCCATCACGATGGATAAGTATTCACTTATCACACAGCTCTGGTGGCCTCTCATTAGTATAGGTATGACTGCTTTCAGACAGGGAGAATTCAGAAAAAGAGCATGGGAAGGCAGGACAGAGAAAAGACTTCTTTGTGTCAGTGGCAACAAGCTGTTGTTTCAGCTCAACTGCATTTGAAACCCTGTATGAGAACATGAAAGCATGCCTTCAGCAAAGGGGGCTCCACCTGCCGCCTCCACCTGAGATGATGAGAATCAATGATCTCCACTGCCCAGGAGAGGGCTCTTGGGCTATACAGGCACTGTTGTCTTTTATGAATAAATGACCTGGCAAAGGGAGCATGGGCAGAGACTGCTCTGTCAACACGAGCCCTTCAGCATTTTAAGTTAAAAGAAGACTACACCTCAAGTACTTCACCTGTGAGTGAGTGATGCTTCTGCTATTCAAAGACACTCAGCGGAGAAATGCTCTTGATTCCAAGTTCACCCATCCAAAGGATGTAGAGCCATATCCTAGAAAAGTAGGGTTGATACCAGATGGGTGTCAGACTTCTGTCACAGCTGCATCTTTGCAACTATGAAGGGTTCCACTTTGGCAACAGGATCACTCCTTTAGGAATGATACTAATTACAGAACACATTGATTGAGATCCAGGAAAAAATAGTCTGATTTTACTCAATTCTTTAATAGTGGGGATCAATAATTTTCATACCACTTTACACTACTGCCTTAAAGGAAAAATATTCCTTTAACACCACAGCATGGACTTTCTTCTTTACCCTACTGACAGAAAGCCTATGTCATGGCATGAAGCCTACAGGGTTTGCCTACCAACAAATACAGTATTTCACTGTTTGTAAAAGAGGCACAACAGAAAACACATGGGAATTTGCCAAGTACAGGCACCAACAAGAGGAAGTAGCCCAATAATTATACTCCATCAAAATTTGAATGCACTTACGGTTCCCTAGGCCCTTCTCATTAAGAGATGAGCATTATACCTACTTGTCTGAAATACGGAATTTTCTGCACAATTGAAGAGGTAGCTGCAGCTGCAGACCATCCTGTCAACAGTTTATAACAAAAAAGCCCATTTTAGAGATGTGTTATCCTCACCTAATTCTATCCAGTATACTGTATATAATGCAAAGGTCAGAAAACATGTTTTGTTGAATATTTTTTTTAAAAAGTTCTCATGGTTGTAAAACATTACACTTTTTCCCTTTCAGAAGGGCTGTGCCTTTTGGTGTGTCAGATGCTGGTTGGCATCAGCTGAGGGAAGCTCCTGGTGCTGACACCTGAAAGGAAAAGAGCTTGCCATGGTTCAAGTATCAGCATCAGCAGTTTTGCTGGTATAGGAGAAGGAAGACAGACTCGTGTGACACCACAGTGGCCAGTGGTTGGTGAAACAACCTGCTTGCAGGACAGGGACAAGTTGTTTCACTGCTGCGCCCGCCCACCCACCAGGATACTTGGGTGCTCTTCGGCTCACCAGGGATGGGAACCACTTGAACCACCAGTCTGGCTGAGTGTAACATCACAGAGGCAGAAGAGGGATGTCAGCTAGGAGAGTAATACAGAACAATTATTTATTTTGATTTAAATTTTCAGAAGAGAGTTAAGGACAGTTGAATACATACCTCTGAAGGTCTTTGCATAGATTTCTGAGCATGCTGCTTCCCCTACGGAGTTCAGAGCCTCGGACTGAGCAAGACTTTCCCTGCAATTACACCTCTCGTGGTCAGTACAAACTAATAATATAAATTGCAGAGTTTGGTCACTAGCAGGTATATGTAGTGGATGCAGCACTGCAGCTAAACACAATGAGTTTCTTAAAAGCCTAAAGGTGGCACAGACAAGCAAACCAGACATTTATTATAACTGCTAAAAATTAATGAGTTACATCCTTGCCCTCTTCTGACTGATGGAATAATAATGCAAGAATCTAATAAATTAACCAGAGAACAAAAAAAACCACCAGTGTTTGCAAGGCTTCCAAAGCAGAAAGCTGACAAAAACCAGAGACATCTCACATGACTGACTTCAATCTTTCATATTGACAGTCCATTTATTCCTTTTTCCATTGCCACAAAATTTACACACATACAGCTTACTCAGCAGCAAATCTCTCAGGTGCATTGAATGAGCAGATGCCTGCAGGTTTGCTCTCCTTAGCATGACATACATGATAAATTACATTTAAATTTAGAATTGGCAAGTACAAATCCTATGGCTCAGTTTCAAACACTCTAGGATGTAAAAGCAAACAACGTGGCACCAAGTTTAAAAATACATACAGCATATCTAGGAACTAATACTGTATGCACTAAACAACTTGAAGACATCTGTACCATTTATGATTATAAATTGATCAGCCTAGGTGTTACCACTGTACCAGTTTACCTAAAAAAGCGAGTCAGAGTGCCCTGTAAAGTGGCATAATGGGTAGTAGCAAATTATTAAAATACAGAAGGAACTCATCATTTGAAAGCAGTATATTTGCATTTATTTTAATGATTGTTCAAGTATGAAGGTGTTACTCCATGCTATTACATATGGGAACGTAAAATGCTTATATGGCTTCAAATGGGCAGAACACTAGGAAGAACAAAAGAAAAAGAAAAAGCGTACTGTGCCTAGGAAGCTGGCTGAATAGGAGCAACTACTATCTTGAGACTATTTTGCCCAGTCTTCCTCTATTGGAAGGTGTCTTCCATGAAAGATCCTCACAGGAATGAGGCTTAAGAGTAAGAGAGTAAGCGTGTATATACAGAAACTGAATACTGTGCTAAGCACCTTCCTTCTTCCTCAGCTTAACAAAGCAAAAAAACCTCAACCCACATGCATTTTTTTATGCTCTATTTATTGTAAAAGGTTCATCAGGTTGATTTGAAGGAGTTCTCAGCATACACACATGTTTCACAAGCTCTAGCGCTATGAAACTATTCAGTTATATCACATACCAATAGATTAAACTACTGCGGTCAGTTATAGCTATATATTTTAAGTGGCAATTGTGTGAATAACAAGCATTTAAACCGCTTTTGGCTGGATAAATGCACTGATGTTACGAGATGTTACACATTCTCCAAAGCCTGCAGGACAGATACAGAAATAGCTTGTTTTGGGAAGGAAGAGTAGGTAAATCAAACACATTAAAAAGAGCATAATACTGTTTTTAAATCTCTGTTGACCTCTGTAGAATAGCTGGACTTATTACACCACTGCCCTTCTAAAAAGATGTAGTCAGAAAGTAATCATTTAGCTTAATATTACTCCCTACCCTCTACACAGAAAGGAGAGGCAGCTGAAGACTGAGACACTGACATCTAGTGGCTGCCATGCAGTGTCTAACATTTACAAATAATTGCTTAGGGTAAAAAGACTACTAATAATAAAGCACCCATGGGGTGTTTATAACTTGCCTGCTATATTCTTATTAACAGAAAATTTCCTAATTTGTTGAAATTTGTCCTAATTCTGCTTTTTAAACCTCATGCACAATTGAAATTCTCTCAAGCAGAAGAATGAAAGTGATCTTTCTGCAAGCAGTGCACACATTTGTTCTTGCAGGCTGCATTGACGTAAATGAAAGCTGACTGCTTATATGAAACTCTAAATATTAGAGTTTAAGAGAATATTGTAAGCTTTTATACCCTCACAACTACAAAAAAATAGTATGCTGTCATGCAATACTTAAATGATCTGAGGTGATCCAAATAGATATGTTACATAGCTTAATGCACTATTTTCTCCAAAATTCTTGCATCTATTCCGCTCTGATTGCGGAAAATATATCAATCATAGCTGTACATACTCTTTAGCAATTCTTTAACAAACTTTTACAGTGGCTATGACAAACTCATTTTGATGAGGTAGCATTTTAGAGAGCCCTGCGTGAAGACATGTTGAATAGCTTCTGGTAAAACTTTTTTTGTGCTGAGGCATTGGAAGACACTGTTGAGAAAGAGGAGATTGACCTCTGTACACTTTATAATAACAGGTGATGAAAGGGGAGAAACAAACAACTGAACAAATTCAGATTTGGTGAAAATTGGTCCAATTCCACTAGCCTTGAGATCAATTATACTGCGTTAATTTAATCTCCTCTCTCCTTAAATAAATGTTACTGAATACACAATATACCCAGAGGCATGAATACTTATCATCATTCACGTAAAGTCTCCTTACCTCTAACTATTTCTCCAAAGTGGAAGCCTTAAGTCTTTGGGCTTATTCACATTTATTTTCTGTGACACCTGACAGGAATTGCATTTATAACTATGTTGCACTTAGCTAGAATTTATGATATGTTTCAGGCTACAAATAAAATCAAAAGTCGTATTCCACCAGTTCATTATTTAAAATAAACTAAATAAAGCACATAATTGAAGACTAACTCAATTATGATAATTAAACATGAATTATAAAAGCATCTTTGGTTGTTTAATGTCTACTTTAAAATGGTTAATAAAAAAAGCTGGAGTTGCAACATAGGACAGAGTAGCAGCCCTTCCTCAGCAATGCTACTGTTACGTGTCCAAGCACTTGAAGAATTATGAGGAAGTTGATCTCACTGGGAGAAAACAAAAGGCTGGATGTAATTAATCTATACATCTAGGACTTTAAAACAGAAATTTTAAATCTTGGCAACAAGTAAAAAAAGCATAAGCGGTTTTTTTGTTTTGTTACAATTCTATATTAGGACAGATCCACAGAACTAACTTTTATAAAAATACAACATACTGCATAAGTTTTATTTAGGGATTTAATTTATATACCACAAATACTGCTTTTAATATAAGTACAATATAATACAGTTTTATTTATGTAACTGCTGGTGTTCACTTTGGATCATGAACCAAATTGCATGCTGTGCTGTCAAAACTGTAATAAAACGGCCTCTAGTTAAACTTCTCCAAAGTATAAAATCATGCAAAATCTACATCCTATATGATACAACCAGTACAATAATTGAAGTCAATAGCCTAGAAACAGCCTGGACTATCTTCTGAGTTTGTGTCCACATGTCAGCCATCATTTTCTTTAGGCAGGAAGGAAGAATTTCAGTTTTGTCTGTAGAATGTCATCACGACCACCGAAACCAGCAACAACGTGCACAGTTATCAGTAAACAAATCTTCATTACCTAATGCAGTTCAGAGTGCACGTTTAGTCCATATTGACAAGTCTAGGGTTAGGAAGTTTTACGTTTTCCTCCTGTGACTACTGGTCGTGCATATTCCACAAAATCATCTATGAGAACAGGCCACGCTCCTAAAGAGAAGTCAAGCAATTCAGGAATTAATTTATCATGATTAGCAACAAGTTGGTGTAGTCTCTAAATACAGAAGCTCACTTTGACATTTCTGGCCCAGTCTGGCTTTAACATGCATGACATGACAAACACTTGAAAAAAGAGCACCTAACTAATAAACATTTGAATGCCTTCTTGCAGCAATAGTTCTCAGTACAAACAAAATGTATTTAAAGCATAATCCACACTACAAAGTTTAAACATCACTTGACAGCAAAATCATGGCATTCCCATTTTCTGAAGTTATGAATGGCTCTAAATTTCTGTACACAGTCATTCCAAAATAGGATTTGCAGAGTTAGTAACAGAGTGCAAATTGCTTTTAGGTTAGTATAAGAAATGCTAATGTAGGCATTCTTGCAGGTAGAAAAATGATACATTTCCTTGCAGTTATCAGCAGTTTTGTACAAAAAATACAGTTTCACTGAGACTCTTGTAGCATAAGAGGTTCAAATAGCATGTGCTATATCATGGTGTGACGTTATCTTTACTTCTATTCACATATTACAGCAAACTAGTTAACCTTCTTATCATTACTGTTTTGGCAACAAGTATGACACTGTATTTGCAGCTAAACCTCTAAGGGTAAACAAATTAAGACAGGTGTTAGCAGCATGTTGTTATTAGTCTATACCAATATTTTAATTCTGCTGTATCAATTTTTTAAGATATTCAAGTACTGCTTACCTTCTTCATCATAGTTGGACATATCATCTGCAATCATATTTCCAAAGTCTAACAAAAGATTCCAAGTATCTTTTGGAATTGATCTTTTATGATGTTCCTATAAAGGAGGAAAAATGGTACTGTTCAATCCAAACTATTTTCAAATTCCACAGTAGTATTTTATATTGACATATACAGAAACACACATTTTACAAGTATTTATTAAAAAAAAAAAAGGAGAAGAAAAAGAAAGTTCAGAGCTTCCAAAGAAAGCTACAAAACAAGTTGCAACTAAAGAAGGCAAAAAAGTGTAAGAAGTCTTTGACAGCTGTTTTATTTCTTCCATTGTGCTTTTAGGGTATGTGTTCCTAACTTCTTATGGAAAAGAATAAACCAAATGCACTTTATATTTCTCCTTAATGGCATCCATTCCAGGTTCTGAAACTGTGCAGTCATGGGTTCGCATTCTGCCATTTCAACTTGAGTCCTTTTTTCCCCGCTATCCCTTTCTACTTATGCATACCAAGTCTCTCTCTTTCAGCTTGTTGGTTGTAGTTGCACCTACTCTCTCCTTACTCCCAAGACTGCCTTCGAGACCCATCATCTCAGCCTCTCTTTAGCTATCCTCTCCTTTGCCATAACGCACTACTGCATTTGCTCCACTTCTGCCCAGTCTGTCCTATTCTGCACTACCACCTCCTTACCTTACTTCAAGTATACTCTTTCTGCATCACCTTATTCGCAGGTTGCCACCCTGGCCAGTTTGAGCAGTGCTCCACAAAACTTCAGTCCCAGTCAAGCGTTCTCTCAGCTTTTAAAGTTAGCACTCCCAAGAAGAGAGAGTGTGTGGGGAAAAACAATGACTAAGCAATTGTGAGCTGTAGGAGCAAGTCAGACTGTTCACATCTCCCTTCATCTGTTGATACTGCTATATTACCTGAATACAGCAGGGGTGATTAATAGGGAATTAAATTTCAACACCTAGTTCTGGTTTGCAGCAAAAAAGGTGCAATGGCATGAAAAGGCTTGCTTGATGAAGGGTTGGGGTTTTTTTGCATTTGTGTTTTTGGTTTTCTGTTGTGGTTTTTTTGTTTGTTTGTTTTGTTTGGGATTTTTTTTAAGCAGTAATACTCTAGAGTACTGAGAAGAACAAACTGTGTTTCAAAAATCTGGAACTTGATCAAAATGAGGTTTATGTCCAACGCAACAGCAAACATGTCCTCTCACTCAAGCCAAATGTTGTATCTTGACTGCAAAAAACACGACAAACAAACATACCTTCTGGAAAAGGTTCCTTAAAACAAACGAAACAAACAAACACCACCACTCCCACTCCCCCATCCTAAAGAGTCCTAACTTGCTTCTTTCTTAGGTTGTTTTTTTTTAATCTAAACATTTCTTCTAAAGCAAACATTCAGGTTAAATATTTATAGCAAAGTAAGATGCTTTATACCGGATCATCTAGACTATTACTTGAAGTAGAGATTTGCAGAACTGTCTGCCAAGTGAGAAAAAAAAAACCATTCGGACTTTTCTTCAGTTACATTCATAGATCTGAATTTGGATGTGTTAAGTGTATTAAGGCAGTTAAAATGTGAAAAGTTTTCACAAGTTCTCTTGATGAAACTGGTACATTATTCAGTGAATAAAATAAATATACTGTCCAAAAATTTAGAAAAAACTTCAGAAAATATTGCAAAAAGTAAGCACTTTCCCTATTAAGCATTGGTGATTATGGGACAAAATGCAGAAAGACTTCTTAATTCTCCTAAACTACAGATGAAAAGATAAATAAAAAAAAAATCAAGATAAATGATACATTATGTAACATTGTATAAGATACTTTTTTTGCAAGTACATAGAAATGCAAATGTAGAAACATGGATGAATGAATCAGGTCTTTAATAAGAATATTTTGTGATTTTAAAGTTTAATTTACGCCTCTCTGTTCCACTGCCCACAGAATTACACTGGTAATAGAAAACTGTCACGATCAGTTCACAACTATTACTTGAAAAATGAGTCAAAATAATTACTCAGACAAGAACTTTCACTTAAAAAGAAAAGTCTCTCAGGTTAAGTCAGTCATAACAGAATTGACATTTAAAAAAGACTGAGATTATGCATTAATACCACAAAAGGCAGAGCATGGTAAAATACATGGTTGACAATAATCATAGCTGTCTTGTGAATAAAGACAACAGAGGTTCAATCTACAATCATGGCTTCATTGCACACAGAAGCTTTCATAAGTAGGAGAATAGAGGATGAAGCAAGCAGAATGCTCTATTGCTTTGCTACATCTTTTTGCATTCTTCTGAGTTAGAAAATTATATAGAGAAGATTTAAATTGGCTTGATATAAGACTATTTTATATTAGTTTTCAAAAAGGAAAAAGTTCAAAGGAAGAATTCAGACATCCTATCTTTTTCTTTATTGTAAGCATACAGCCTACAAACCAGACTACTGCGGACTAAGATAGTCAGGAAGGAATATGGTATGTACTTACCAACAAAAATTTATTCCAAAGATCTAGAAATTTAAACCTTCCTGACAAGACTAAATTCCAATATGCAATTGCCATTTCTAGATCTGCAAGAGACAAAGCAACATGTAAATATTACAGCACATTATATGCAATAAAACTCTTATGGTTAAACAATGCTACATCCAGTATATTATGATACAAATGAATAACATTCTTTTAAAATCACTACAAAAAATTACAAGGAACTGTTTTCTACTCTCACTGAACCCAGAAGGCAGAAGACAAGCAGTAATGGTATAAATTGCATATCGAACATCATAGTCATAAAGACTAAAATACTTTTGTCACCATCCAGCAGTCCCGGACTAAAGTTCTTTCAATCTACATAAACAGAACAAAATAGTTATGAATAACTCTGTCTACAAATGAAAAAAAACAAACACAACCAAAAAACACACAAACACAGCAAATATGNAATAAGTATAAGCAAGAGCCTCTCTGCATACCGTTCCTTGGCATCAGCTATAAACATGGGTCTTATCAGCCTGAGAGTGAACAGTTTTCTGCACAACATGCTGTTAATTTCAGCAGTTAGAAGAGGCCTAGCTAAAAAATAAAGTTACTGAACAAAATTAGTCCTGTTTTACCTCAAACCAGGACAGATAGAAACCCAAATATTTAAGTCTGCAGGTGCCAGTTCCTGTTAATTTATCACATTTTAGACACACAACTTGATGTGAATTTAAGGACACTAGGGGATTAAAAAAAAAAAAAAAAAAGATTTGTCTGGGGCATGATAATTCTACAGCACCCCTTAGAGCAATAATTCTCTTCTGGAATCATTTAACAGAGAGACACCCAATACTGAAAATATAAGTCCATGAAAGCAGCCCTTATTCAGTACCATGACCATTGATCTGAGAGCAGAGCTCAGCTTGTGTATGCCAACAGGAAGATGTAGCACTGCCACACATTCAAGCAGAAAAGTAGGAGCAATATTAGATGCAGCATAAGGGTAGAAAGGATGTTTTCTTGAAGCCTGTTTTCATTCTGAGCAACTCACAACACCTAATGGCTTCTGCGCCTGGTCCCACAGGTAACAGCACTAAATTTATACATACTGCTGTTCAACCACAAAATAAAGCACAGCTTTTCTTAAACAACAAAAATATTTCAGTTTGTGCTTTCAGTGTAAAGTAAGTATAAACAAAACATGAAACTTAATAGAAGTATTATCACAGCAGATAAGATGGAAGTTTGACCTCCACCTACAAGAAAGGAGCATGGTATTTGAAATTGTACGTATCACGTTACAAACCAAATGACGCTCTGTAACCTGAAATCAAGTTTCAAGTCTGAAAGAGATGTTCCAGATTTTAATACAGCCAGTTCCCTACAGTCTGCATCACAGGGGGCTGGGGCTCAGACAAAGTGCAATAGTTCAGACGTAGAGACAGGGCTGCTGCTGTTTGTTCTACTATGATCAGAGTGCTTTTTAGTACAGAACTTGCTTTATGCCCTAATAAACTTATTTCAGTCCTTCCTGTCTTTGCCACCACACTCACTTTTCACAGAAAATAAACAGAACAGTAATAACATTTACTTGTTGTTTAGATATGCAGATTAATTATTCATATCTGTTATCTCAAATGAAAAGTAAAAGAAATGGGAAGTGAGAAACCTGAATAATCTTGAAGGTTTCTAAACCTCATGGCAAAGTGACTGGCTTTGATCCCATTCACTCAGGCTTCATTATGAAGGTTCAACCCTTCCAAGCCAACCTTGCGAATCTATCACGTGACAACCATTAAGCAAAATGCACTTTGAAGAAAAAACACTTTAATAGCAGAGAGTTTTTATACTTCTGATGAAATACTCCCTGGAAAAAGGAAGAAGGTACAGGCAAGGAAAAAAAGATGGCTAAAGGTGTCACCAAAAAAAGTTAAAAGGGAAATGAGGCCACACTTCCTTGGTTTATTTGGGTATGCGTCAAATTCAGTATTATGTTAAGGTGAACTTGATTATTGAAAAATTGTATTTAACAGAATGCATGTGAAATACTATCTTAATTAAGTTGACAATTGAGGGATATATTACATGTGTGTGCAAATGGATTCTCCTGCACAAAGATATAGGAATTATTCACTATAAAGTACAATAAAAGCATATCCTGCTGAGGATGCCGCTCTGTAGAGGCTGAAATCAGTCTATGCTGGAGCTGCTCTCCCCATTAAGCACATGGAGGGAAGTCCTGATCTTGGTTAAAACTGGTTCAAGGGAAAAACAAAAAAGTAAATATTCCTTTATCTGGTTGACTGCAATCACACAAACCCATGAAGTAACACAAGAGATACTTGAACAAAAGGACTAGATGGGACTACCGCTTTTGGTAATGGTGCCAGTTTATACAATCTTAAAGTACTCGGGAAAACTAGGCCTTCAGGTATGCTGCATTCTCAGGGGATATGGCTACACTTTTGTTTGAAGACAATTCTCTACCTAGGTTGAAAAACTTAGCACTGGAGGACAGAAAAGAGGAATTTTCTGCTTTAAAGTGAAGATCTAGTCACACAGAGTTCCAGTTCTACATTAGGATGCTAATAGTAGTATCAATAAACAGTAATGCTGTGGAGTTCGCGTATCTGCTACAATTAGTGCAGCACTAAAAGATATTTTTTAAAAAAAAAAAAAAGGGCCTCATGCCATTGGAATTCTGCATCCCTATCCCCACAGGAAGATGCTTTTGCAAGGCATGGACTTCTTAGGCAGTCTTAGGAATACCTATTTCAATGTTGCATAGGTATGAAGGCATCATTACAAATAAAACAAAATCAAATGACAATCAAAAAAATATGCTGGTTTTGTACCAAAAAATATGCTTTCCACATTAGAGACCAATGATGCAAGTTTTATAAATGGAAAGGAAAAGACAGACACCTGGATCTCTGGAAACTCATGCCTAAGAGCAAGGACCAGTTTAGAAGAGACTTCATTGCAAATATCCATGTTCATATCCAAAACATAAAATTGCTAAACGGTTATGTTTAAAGAACATCATAAAAATACCATATCATATACCATACATTATGCAACAGTTTGAGCTTTCCCTTTACCCCAGAATATTTTAAGTCTCAACATCTAGCAAGTGGTGTTTGTCATATAGCCCCCCTTCAGTATAATGCCTCTATAGTTTAAAGATTTTGCATACACTGAAACAAAGCTTCAATATCTAGATATTCAGCTTTCTGGATATCTAGCCTAATTGTGGCTACATACAGCACCTATAAAGCTTTCTGTATTAAAACCCTAAAAACTGACTGAGTCACCTAAAAGTGATACTAATTACCATTACAAAATCATTAAAGCTAAAATTACTTAAATTTTAATAATACATACAATAACTGAGAAAAAATAGTTCAAGAAGGAAGAAAAGGTTAATAAAATAATGTTTTAATTATTTTAAACATTATTTTGCCAAATAACATTTATTATAGTAAACATGTTTTATGAGTTCTTTATGCTTCTGAATTATTTAAACGATCAGCTTTTCACAATCGGGAGTAAAGCATTTTGCATGCAGTATGATCTAGTCTAAAACATTAAAGCCTTATTCTAAAATTGGTTTTAAAAAATCCTCAGCCTCTTCTACCCTGATTGAACAGAAAGCTTGAAGTGATAAGAAAATTAGCACAATTAATGCAGAAGGAGAAATACATTATCAGTTAAGACAGCCTGTGTCTACTTTCAAGATTTGATCAAATGCTTATCTTGTTAACAAAAAAAGTTTAATTAATTATTGGATTCTTGCATGAATAAAAAAACAACCATAAATCAAATTAAGTTCCTCATCCCTTTGCTATGCTTTTGGACAAGGGCAATGAAGTCATTGCACACAAGTAATCAAGGAAGTGAGAAAACAGAAAAACAAATCAACAGATAGCAAGGAATTAGCTGGAGAGCAGGATTTATGACGAACATGAAATGACGTTCATTTAGACCTGCTGTGCCAAAACAGCACTCTGGGACTGCAGCACTCACTTGTCATCCTCTACCACGTAGAGCTTTCCAGCTCTCAGACTGTCCTACCAACAGAGCTGTTCATGCAGTCATGTTGGAAGCTGTCCGAATATTAAAACTAATTCACCTAAATTACTGATATAACTTAAAAGGAAAAAAAAAGCTAAAGGCATCACATTGGCCTCCTAATGGCATTTTAAAATCTTGAAGTTATTTATTAAAATATTTTAATATTAGCCACTATTGTGCTCATAATCCCTAGTTAACGTATTAACTAGGTTCTGTACATTATGATGTATCGTGGTTTGGTAGATGGTAGAGCGTATCACGTTTCAGAGCTTGGAAACACAATTTATTTTAATTTCATCTTTTGAGATTAACTGCTTATCTCAGTATTGCCTTTCTCTTCCTTTATTGATGATTAAACTTAGCAATATTGTAAAGCCTTGCTACTTTATATGTCACCTCTATGAGAGACTTCAGGCAGCTTGTTATAAGTAAAGACTGTAACAAAGCTTGTAGAAGGAAAAAGTTACTTTTACTAGACCAGTTAATAAGGCTAAAAAAAAAGTTTCAGAAATGAAGATTTCAGAGCCAAGAGTTCCTTTGTTTGAGGCTTTGTCTCCCCAATGCTTTAACCAAAACTTACTCTACAGCTCTGAAAACAAAAGAGTAGCCAAACACTCCTGTTCCCAACACTGCACAAAAAATTAATCTGGACAGCTTCAAGACACAGAAATCTATTTTATCATTCAATCACCTTGTAAAAATATATTTAGTCTCTGTAAGAGACTGAACTTCAGATGTTTTTTCTATAGTCACATAATTTGCCCTGATTTATCATTTAGTTGATATTTTCTGATCTCTTTCCTCTTGTTCTCTCACTGTGATCACAGGTAAATATCATACTTCTGTGAAGCTAAAAGGAAAACTACATTGCACAAATTTATTTTGTTTCAATAAAATACCTGGACACCGTGCCGAAACTGGTGCAGATGTGGGAACAGTGGAAACTGGTGTCAATCTATCTCAACAATTGGACTATTACACTACCTGACCAACAAACATCAAATGAATACTTGCAAGACTCAGTGAGTTACTCGATTCCTTGTTTCCTCCTCTCTGAGTGACTTTAATAGTCTTCTTTGGCCTCCAAATTACTAAGAACATGGACACAAGAATTAGTTTCTTTCCTAATCAGAATGTTTTCTTCTTCTACGAAGAAATAAAATCCACATAGCAAAATAACAAGAAAATACCATCAGGATTCAACTTAAAAAGCCTTCACCAAATTGCCAAAAGTTTAGAGCAAAATAGCCCTTATTTGCAATTAGGAGCTTCTCAACAGAAGGAAGAGAGAAGGGGAAAAACAGATAAGGGGTATGATAAAAATACTGGAAGTGGCTAAACTCGGGATCCAGCTGAGTTGGATCTATTCATCCCTGCAAAGCCGTGAGCAAAGAGCTTCCCAGTGCTCTACATTAGGGGATGTATAACGCACAGTGTCAGCATTAAGTCCCTGTGGTGGACAGGGAAGAGTGGTGAAGCACAGCCTGTGGATTTCAGAAGAGCTCTGCAGGAATTGAGCAGGGTCTGACTGTGCTTATTAACTCTATCTCAGCATCTGCCATGCTCAAGCAGGCCAATTCCACTCAGAACCTTTCATGTCTATTATCTCAAGTATCAACTGCACAAAAGCAGACAAACTGCTTCTGAATGTGAGCTAGGCTTAGAAGAAAATAGCTATCTAAATGTCAATTTGAGTGCAGCCTAATGAACCTGATTGTAGCCAGTTTCAAAATCCTTCGATCTCTACAAATCTTAGATAAACTACAACAGATGACTGGATATATCCCAAATAAGAGCCAAACACAAGTAAAAGAATCAATGAGGCCTTACTAGAACTGGCAGCTATTCCACACCTTTGCTGGTACTATTGATCAGAGCTGCTCCTTTTTTTGATCAGAGCACCCTGTTCTGTACCAAGCTTCTCTTAAATGGATGGCATTTTCAGAAAGAAAAATGTGAACAAAAATAAAGCAAGGAGCATATGCAAAGACCAAGGCCATTGAAACACCTAAAAAACAGCATTCACAGACCTCTTCCAAAGTAAACAGGAAATTTATTTATTGAACTTCCTCAACATCTTCCATCCGTTCACTCCTACAAACATCCTACAAATGGATCAACTAATTCTTCATTGAAAATGGAGGAAATCTTGCTAACTAGTTAAGGGTGGGGCAGTGGGGTGGGTGGGGAGAGAGAAAAAGAAGAAAAAGACGTCCTTCCCTAATGTCTAAGTGTCTCTTCAAAGAATCTTGAGACACTGCTATGACGAAAGCCAAAGTTGATGTTGCTTCAATTAAAAAGAGCACATTATACTCATCTGCTCATAGAAGATGCAACCTCCTTGAAGTCCACATACCGGATGCAAAGATAGTCATTCTTCTGGTCTTGAGGTAATATTTGATTCAAGTCTGAATGCCCTCCTCATGTATCATCTCTTGCTTGATCCCAGGAAACTGGCAGAGAGAAGGAAGCACAACCTTTTGAGCCAGCAAGCAGGCGAAGGGAGCACAAAGGAGTGATGAAGGACCAAATCTGCTTTTTGTTTCCATGTTGAAAGTTGAAGACCATGAAAGAATGTGTTAGGTTCTGTGCTGAAACAAGCTGTAGTAAACTCCTAAGCATAAAGAATCTCCTGAACATGTCTTGCTGGGGCTCAAAGGGAGATCCATTAAGAGACTCACAGTATCAGGTTAAAAAAAAACCAAAAAACAATCAAACAATCAAGGGAAAAAAAAGAAAGATGGAACTAAGGCCTTGTTTTGAGCTTGAGCAGTGTCCTTAGAAATCTGAACTGCTCTGTATACAACATGACAAAAGATCTATAATCCTATTCTTTAGTACACCTATTGACCAAGAGCTAGGATGCAAAATTTCACTGGGACCGCAGTAGAAAAAGCTAAAACTTGGGAGTAGAAGGTGAGATAAACCTCTCCAGAACTGCACCATGCAAAACTTAAAAGATTTTTTTGTACTAAATATAGTAGCGAGAACATGAGAGCACAGATTAAACGGACAATCACAGTTATCCAGAATAATTAATTGTAAAAGTCTCCTGGCAAACTGGACCTTAAACTGCACCTTCTACATTATCTCAAAATATGTACAAAACACTCAGACAAAGTTTAATATATCTAAATATTATGTCTGCCAGGTCCAATACACAGCCGTTGAGATGTCAGTGCTGTGTTGAAACCTTGCTATCTTTTTTACTTGAATTCTGTCCACCACTTAGAGACCAACAGTCTTAACAGTTATAAGCATCCATATTTTTCTTAGATAGTAACCAAACCTATTCAGATGTATTTGAAAGACACTTGACAGTTGAGTCCTGAGTAACATTAATCAGAACATCATTTTCTGCTTAAAGAGAATCACGGTAGAGCTTAAGCAATATGCTTTTGCCTCCTGCATCTCACTACTTACACAAGCTATCACCTAGGGGTACTGGGACTACTTTTACTTCTTTAAATAGCACGTGGCCAGACTGAAGCATACTACTTGATGATATTAAGCTAATAAAACTAAATGGAAAACATTCAAGTTGGATGAGACTATAGAGAGAAGTCCAGCAGATACAAAGAGAAATAAAAATTCCCTAGTATCACCATACAAACCGTGGAAAAGAGACTCCTATAAAAGGCAGTCCTATTTCTAGGAATGAGTATCAGTGTACTGAACTCTGCCTATTTTGGGGAATGACAGAATAGATGTAACTTAACTTATTGGAGAGGATTCTTCCCATCTAATCACATAAAGGCAGAATTTCTTGCACTAGTTTTGAGGGAAACTGTAGAATAAGAAGCAATTAAAAAACAATGGAAGAGAGGCTGTTCTCAAAATAAATAAAACAAAACTGCACACACGCACCTCCCCCCAGGACCTCTTTCCTGGAGCAAAATCCATTGCACCGTGAAGATGACTGCGCTGGGTATCACTCAAATTCTTCTACCACCAAAAAAACTTCTAAAAAGTGCTTCTGCACCTTCCCACTCCCTCCCATACAAACGACAGCTGGTGTAAGAAAAGATATCATACGTCCTGCTGATACCTCCCAAAAGATAAACATTTGGGATACACATAGATTTTTTTTCAAGATACGCTGCAGGCAAAAGAGTTCAATGAAAACTGACAGTAGTATCAGAAAAAACTTTTAGAAATTCAATCTGAAAGTGCTGGTGCCCAAAGTGAAGCTAGATGTAGTGAAATTCACCTCAGTATGCTGAAGCAACCTCATACTGCTACCTACCACCTTTGAGACTTCATAGAGATCAAAGGAGGTTCTAGAAGAACCTCAGTGGTTCTCTGCCAAACCGGGAGAAAGTAATTCATCCATGGGGGTCAGTCCTGTATCTAACACTGCCCAAGACTTAAGTAAGTCTGATAACACAACAAAGAAAATTTTTATTACATCTGCAACTCATAAAAAGTCTGAAAAAAAGTGTAGCATGGTAGAGGACAGGATTAGAATTCAAAATTATTTGGAAAAATTGGAAAACCACTTGGAAGTAAATAAGAAAGAGAAGTGCAATTCATACCTAGTAGGAATAATCAGCTGCAGAAATACAAAATCAGAATTAACTGGGTGCATTGCAGTTCTGCAGAAACAGAGTAATATAATAGATCACAAACTGCAGACAGTATCAGTGTTATAAGTTTAAGCAGACTTAATAATGGGATGTAAAACAAGGAGCAAAACATCTAAGGCGCATGGAAGATACCTAGCTTGTTTGGGCACTACTAGACAAGAGAAAGATAGATCAACTGAATTGCAAAGGAAAAGAGAGTTGGAAGATACAATTCCAATACCAGAGAGCTGGAAGATAAAATTTAACAGGGTAGTCAGTTTTACACAGTCTAGAGACTAAGGGAATATGCATACATAGTTGCCTAATATGCAAAAAGTTGTTCCTAACTCTAAGGAAACATGTATTCTACATACTTACTCTGGACAGGTAAGTATTGAGCTGAAGAATTCAGGACCAGAGATTTAAGTTATACGCTAGGGAAAAAAAAATAAATCTAACAATAGGTTTGAGCAAGCATGGACATGGATGTATGAGACCTATCATCAGAAATTTAAGATTATATTATGTGAAGGCAGTGGCTCCCAAACTTTTTCAGCCACTGCCAATCAGATCTCAGGTCTTGCTGATAAATACTGAAACGACAAGTTAGTATATATTGCCAGCATATCACTGAACACTTGGTTAGAAAAACATCTGCGAGGAATGCTTTTGGTAGACATTGATCCTGTCTGGCACAAGGGAATACACTATATAAGTGTTTCTATACCTCTTAAATTGAAAGACCATCTGGCATACTGGAAAGGAACCCATGAATCATTGTATTTCCTGATATTCTTCAGGGAAGATGGGGCAAAAAATAGAGTAATAACTGCTGCTTATCACTTCTTAAAACAGCAGAAATAAAGTAAAAAAAAAAAAGTAATTGGAAACCTATTAAAATACTGATACAGCAAGGAACATGACTCCTAATCAAAGCATCGGTGTTTGGACATTTTAGAGATATTTCAGTAATTTCGTACAGTTTCAATATGTTAAGATATTAAACATGAAAAATAATTGCATAAATGAGTCTTCTTTGCCTATCACAGACATTTTTTCTGGTGAGATTTAGTCTCGTGTTTTATTTCTGTTAAAAAAGGATGCGTAAGCACTTAGCCTGAAGGATCCAACAGGACTATTTTAATTACGCCTTCTTTTATAAAAAGTTTCTATTTACAATCTGCTAAGAGTAAGAAATTCCCATTTGTCACTGGCACTACGTCAAATTTGTTTAGTTTTAGAATAGGTTTATTCATAGGTCATGAGTATACCTGAGAATCAAGCAATATTCTTTTAGCCTACAGATCACTCCCCTAAATGTTGAGTGCAACAGCTACCAGACTTGTTGATTTAAGCTCCAAGTGTAATAAGAGGAAACATTGGATATATCACCCCCCAGAGCAATCACATTAAAATATTTTGCAATTGAAAAAAAAAAATCAGGAAATAATTCCTTTGATTATTTCCACTTCATTAATTAAAACCATTCACTTTTATCCCTACATTCCATAAACTTACTGATCTCTTAGTCTTCAAGTCGTAATCCAAATGTAAACATACGGGAATGAGCAGGCAAGCCCTGTCGTGGGAGCATGTCACCAGACACATTTTAAGGCAAGCAGCTAGGGCAGTGGCTTAGCAGCATCCTATACTCAGGTAGCGCTGCATGTCATCCAACATGCATGTGGGGAAGAAGGGGAGATCAACACCTTAAGATGACCTAGGCAGAGCGAGGCAGAGATTTATACCAGCTCATTTGTAACAAATCTAATTGTACATTCTGTTTAGCTACCTGGACTGAATTCATAAAAGCATCCTGAGCCAAGGCTCCAAACTTAGAAAGAGAGAAACAGACTTTGTACATGGATGAGACAAATTCCTGCATCTCCTTGACAAAAGGGCACACAGTCATTGGGACACAAACACCAAGCACCTCTACATTAGTTGTGGAGAGAGGGAGGGAAGATTTCTAGCAGAAAATACATAGCGTATACAGAGAAGACAATATAAAATGAAAAAGCACCTAAGCCTGTATTAAATGTAGCTGAAGCAACTAGAATTCTCAGCTCATACAGACACTCCTGTAAGATAACTGACTGAATTTTTTTCCTTGCTGAACACCTTCTTGCTGGAAGACAACAAATGTAACTCTTAGAATAATGGCAGCAGAAAGCAGTACGTTGTAAACACCAACCTGTAAACTTATTTTTTTCCTATCTCCACTCCACTGAATATAACAGCATTCCTTAAAAAGATTCCAACTCCAAACACATACAATGTTAATTTTTATTTGGATAAGCTATCACTGACCTTAATCACTCAGCACTCTCTTTCCACTTGACCTACAGTAATCCAAGTTCACACCAGACAGAAATATGGTGTATCTCCACTAAAATAAGAGCAGTGGCATCTGCTTATATTTACTCACTATCTAGAATCATCTTAGTAAAACCAGAAAAAGTCTGACAAAAAAATGTAACCAAAATACTGTCATTTAAGAGCTAAGCATTACTTGAAATCAAGAACCAATACGTATTACCAGAATTAATAAATTCCTGAAAACTGAAATCAGCAACAGTTCCAGTCAACTCCTTCTAGGGTTTATTTTAAGCTTGACTTTAATTTTTGTACCTTTTACTTTCTTCCGCTAACGCTTAGTGCAAGAAGGCACTTAGGTGTTTTATTGCCAAAAAATACCATTCTTACACAACAGAGAAGACAAACTTATAAAGGAAAAGGCCTCCATACCAAATAAGCAGAAGTAATGGAAAACAAGTAAGTTTCCTTTTTCCTCTTATGTCAAATAAACAGTACATTCAGTTCCATAACCTGGGTTGGGCTGCCTTCCCTCCTCCTCTCTTTGTACAGGCTTAGGTGAAAAGCTTTTGAGACATATTTCCCAAGTACATGAGTTTCACGTTGGAACTGATCCAATTAAAACAGGAAGCCATTTGTAATATTTCTTTAGGTATCCCATAAATTCCAACCTCAGCTGTAACTGACTTACCTTTTCCGCAATCTGAAAGTACTAGGCTTTTAAATGAAGACAGGCAAGAAAATTAACAACTAGCTAAGGGACTTAAATTCCAACCAGCCTCACAGAGCGACTACAAGACTATTTCATTTTTGTGTCTGGAAAGGTGGCATGTGATCATGTGATCCATGAAAGAGTGACACATGTAATGAAAAATTAAATTGCTGCAAAAAATAAAGAAAAATGGAAACTGGCTAGAAGTTGCCCACAGTTCAAAAAAGAAAAAAAAAAAAAAAAAAACAAATTAAAAAACCCCCAAAAATAAGAAACCGGGAAAGACATGAAATATTATTCAAATAACTCCCAAGGAAGAACATGGAACAGACACCTCTTGTTGGGAAGGTCTAAATCAATATTCTGCTCCTCCACCTCATTCCTCTTCAAAATTTTTTCAGAAACAGTACTTATTAATGTGCTTGCCAAGTAACATAGACACAGAGTTAGAATGGCTATGCTAAAAAACCCCCCGCTTCCTCTTACCCACAGCACAAAGAACAGTGATGATGGTACGGTGCTATTCTACACACAAAACAGTAATTCCTTCCTACACAGTGCCTTTTGAAAGTGGACCTGAATTTGAAAGGATATCAGATTTCATCTTACAATTTTTTCATCTAGTCATAAAGTATAGACATTTTTGATTTGAAGAGAATAAAACATTGGAATTTAAATAATGTATCCATTTAACTCCAGAAATACAAGGCATGGATTAGGACAAATCTCAAACTTTATAGAGAATAATAATTTAATACTTTATAAACTGTATGACTATTTCTATTCACTAACTTTGAATGAAGTCCATAATCTTTTTCTAAACTTTACATGAAAACTGTGAGCTAAAACTAAAAATTCTTAGAAGAACAACAACTTTTTCTCAGAGTTTTCTCCCTCTTTTTAAGCTGATATGGACATCCTGTTTCAGTTCTTTTCTGAACAAAATAGAAAACACAAGGAACTTACTACATCAGCCTTTTTAAAAAAAAAAATTACAACAGGTCTCTAAGAACTGCAGGAACTTCCTTTGACAAGAGGAGAGAGAATGTCAATACTAGCAGAAAATCCCATTAAATTATCTGTACCAAGGGGACACTAAAGAAGAGATTAATTGAAAGAAGATGGGAAAGAGAAGTCGGTGAAAGAAATCAATAATGAATTTACTATACAATCAATGAGAAAACTGTGTTATCGTAAGTATTTGGAATTGACTTCACTGTCTATAGTTACTTTCTCGATTTTTTTTTTTTTCTACTTACCTAAACCTTTTTGTCCAGGGTTTTTAGCAAAGTTAAAAGTAAACTGATAAAAATCTTTGAACTTTGTTGGATCCTTTAGCTCTTGTTCCAGTCTTGGCAATAGAGCTTTTAGTTTTTCTGTGGTGTCACACCTGTTCAAAAGAGGTTACATTATTTGTAAATATTTAAGATTTCTTTTTACCTTTTTTTTTCCCCTTGTCTTTCTTTTTTTAAGGTTTAGTTTCAGAGCAAAATAAAACAAGAGTTAAGATAAAAACAATATCTTTCCGGATAGCATTTTTAAAAAATACTCATATACCTTTACTAAACGATTTTAAGTGGAACATTATGTATCAGCATCCCGTAAGTACACAAACCATAGAGGATTCAGCTGTTTAACTTTTCTCAGTCTCTTTACGAGTTTATAAACTCAAACAATAGATGTTACTCTGTTCTTAAAGAACATATAAACTTCACTGAAACCTGCTATCCTTTCCCCTTTTATAGCTGTTGTAACACAAGGATGTGGGTTTTTGCTTTAATCTAGATAGACATTAAGTAGAGCAGGGAATAAGTAAACAAAGAGCTGCATACTATGTTTACAGTTAAGGTTAACATTAAAGAACTTTCCAACAAAATGAACTATGATTTGCAGGTATCCTCTCCCCACCACAGAATACCTACAGATAAAACCTAGAAAAAAAGATGAGCCTCTGACAATAGCTTGAAGGCTGACAAACCATTTAACAGCCTGGCATGGATAAGCTAAGATAGAATCAAGTTACTGAGATTCTAACAGAAACACATCCCCTAACAACACAAGACCAAAGCACTTTCAGTGAAAGCACCTGAGCTAATAAGATGCAATTTTAAAAGAAAAGGGGTTTCTGCCATGCCAAGGAATCAAATTAACATTCAAGGTTTACAGGATGTTACCAATATTTTGAATTGTACCTAGAAACTCAAAGAGAAGGAAATAAGTTTCAAAGAAGCAGCTATCACAACTACCATCTTGCATTGGAAAGTTCTCAGTAGCTAAATATTTGTATTTATTCTAAAGATTCAAGAATAATTTTATTAAAGGCTGGAAAACCACAGTAAAGTCCATAAAATGCAGATGCAATTTTAACTGTCTTGCATGGTACAGATAAAAATAAGTACCTTTCTGGCCTCCTGCAGTACCTGGTGGAGAGGATAAAGAATTCTGCCAACAGTCTTCAACTAAGAACTTCAGTTTCATGGGGACTTGATCTAGTTAACAATAGGGACAAATACCATACCTTCCCATACATATCCTACGGTGCTATATGAACTAAGCCTTAGGGAGTTTCTTTTCATTCAAATCTTCACCTATGTTCAATGCTAAAAACCACAGACACTGCAACTCCAGTATGTAACAAAATAATTCCAAATCCTCAACAAGCAGCATATCACTGGCAAGCAGCTACGATTAGGTGACGCTCCCAAGAACACTGTGTTGAGCAGAAAGAGATAAAACTCACAGAGCTCTGCGGAATTGTATCAGAGACAGTCAAGAGGACATACGAGCAACGTGACAATGTTACAAAACAAAATCCAAGCCAGAAGTCACAGGTGGCTTAGCAAAGCCTTTTTAATCAGTTACATCAAATAATGCTGCCAGCCTTCAATATAACAGCATGATAACTTGATTGCTGTTCATGGCTACAAAACAGTCTCTACCCAAAGCTACCCCAAGGGACAAAATAAGGCAGTGGACTTCAGATGACAACAAAAGTTACTTCATCACCATTTCTGAATACCCTTACCTAAAAACGAAAGCCTAGAAAGAAGCCAATAACCAATGAAGTCAGTAACAACAGACTGCTAGGACCCCTGCTCAAGACACAACCACCACATTTGTTAGAAGTTGGTTTATTGTAGAAAGGTATTGATAAGGCACCATTCTAAGATCAAATGAAATTATTTAGCTACAAAACATACACACCAGTAATAAACTGTCACTTTCCACTTATCTAATGCAATCTGTTTAAAAAAAAATAATAATTTTGACACCTCTCTATATTAGAAATACTGCACGTCTTCCAAGGAAAAATTATACACAAAATGTTATTTTATCGTGATAAATGCTTGACTTTACTGCTAAACAGAGGCAAGGTGATTTAACCTTAAAGTCTCTTATTCAGAACAGTCCCATAATCCAGTTACATCACAGTCAGACTAAACAACCTTTTCTACTCCCAATACCCTCATTTTTATTTCAATTTCTTATAGATATTCTGTACAAATAAAGTACCTAGTATACAAGGCAATAAGAGAAAACTATCATTTGTAAAACTGGTAAAAAGAAAAAAGTTGCATTTGGTGGCAATAAGGTAAAGAATTGAAGGTCCTTCTCTGCTTTCCTATTTCTACACCCC
>VYXH01008652.1:110840-132330 GCA_013397275.1 Burhinus bistriatus | reverse complement strand
CCATCCCGTCCTTCCTGCGGTTCCCTGGCCGCTGCCGGCCTCCATCCCTCCCTTCCTCCCTCAGGTGAGCGGGGCGGAGGGAGGAAGCAGCGCCCGGGGCCGGCGGCTGTCTCTGTCTCCTTCCCCTCGGCGGCCGGGCCAGCCGCCGCCCTGAGGTGGGCGGTGGGCAGCGGGAGGGTGGTGTGGTGGGAAATGAGGGCTGCGAGGAGGCGGCGGCGGGTTTGGTCGTACCGCCGCGGGGAGGGAAAGTTCAGTGCCGGGCGGGCTGCGGGGCGGCCGCCTCCCTCCTCCCCTCCGCCGCCATGAGGGGGCGGGAAAGGGGGCTGGTCGCAGCCGCGCTCTCCTGATCGTTCTCTGTTCTCCCCCCTTCTTCTCTCCTGCCCCGGCCTTCCCCAGGGAGAGGTACCGGCAGGCGCCGGCTGGAAGCCGGCCGGCGAAGAGAGGCGGCGGCGCAGGGAGGTGCCCTCCGGCTGCCATCGCCCTCAGGTGGGTGCGTGTCCGGGGCAGCGGCGCCCCCGCCTCGGCTGCCCGGCGGGCCCTGGGAAGGAGCTTGGATCGAGAAAACTGGTGGGTGGCGGCACGCTGGCAGGTGTGGAAGGACCCGCAAGCGTTTTGGAAGAGGGAATCGGGGCTTGCATTAGAGGCAGGGTCTAGTATCCGCTTGAGGAAATGCGGTGCTACGGTATCGTGTTCAGGAAGGAAAAAATCGGGAAGACGAGCTGCAATCCATCAGAAAACAAACTGTGTTTAAAAAGGACTCCAAACGACAGGAGTTCGCTCTAATTTGATACTTACTGGTCCGTGGAGAGGAGTGGGTTGGGTTTTTTTCTCTTTCTTCTTATTTGCACTCGGAAGCACATCTTATATTTTAGTATGCGAGGTCGTTATTCCCTTAAGAGCTTTTGAGCACTGCCTCAGGTGGCACTTTTCTAAATGGTTTCTTGCTAGCCAAGTAAAAATCATTGTTACTGAAAGAAAAGTGTACTGTGTCTGAACCACGGTGGTAAGTTTACACAGTGCAACAATGGGCAAAATCTCTGCTCAGAATTTAGTTACATAGTTACATACCACGTAAGACGTGCAGTGAAGTCTTTCGTACACCTCCCTGAAAAAAGAAGCTTGAATATACACTAGGCATTTTCTTCTCCCTCTTTCTTGCAGGAATAGGTTGTAATATATTCAGCAAAATCTCTCCACCAACCATGTTAAACAAGAAGAGTATTACTTCGTATACATGGAGAAATATTTCCTTAAATATCACTCTAGAATTTTGCCAGGTGGTGGGAATTGTTATTTTTTCCCAATCTCTTAAAAATAGCAAACCCCTAGCTTTATCAAAATTCTGAAATATTTCTACTTTATTATTTTATTGAAATTAGAGTGCTGTAGATATGCTTTTGCTCCTTTAATTATACTTTCAGTTCTTAATTTTAAATGTTTTAGCTCTTCATGTTGTTAAACCCTAGCCCATAGTCAACTATTGATAGCTAAATACTTTGGCTTATATTTCATGCCTTGAAAAGAAACAAACCAACCCACAGACAGGTTTTCTCAGTTCTTTTTGAAACAGAAATGGGAGGGCATTTTAAAAACGAAGGTAGTGCATGGCTGTGCTTGCCATATTCCCTCCCCCTTCTTTATATTGACAACGGCTGGCTTGGATACTTGTGATTGTGACTGCTACTGCATTATAGGGGAAGAAGATTCTCTCTCATGCAGACTGCTTCCAGATGGCTGTGTCCATGTGTTGGTTCCTGATTAAGGCTCTTGGCCCAGAGATCAAGATTGCAGCTAAAGTTTTAGGCAAATACCTGCTGTATTGATGATCTACTGACATGTAGTGTGCGTTGTGCACTTTTAGAATGCCATGCTTCAGTGATAAATGTATGTTTTGTACGTACATTTATACATTGTTATGTATAGCTTTGTGGTGTAGGTGGGTTTTTTTATGGGTTTTTGTTATTTTACAGTAATGTCAGTATTTTCCTGTAGGATATGGGGGAAGGAAATTCATTCTTAGTTTTGAAATTCTATCCTGCTTGGTGTTAAAAGCAAATACAGCAGTTTAAATATAGATCTTCAAGCAGCTTCTGGGAAATGAACTTATGAATGAACTGATTTTACTTTTAGTGTTCTTATAACTCTATTTTAAAATCGTGAGGATCAATAATTAGCTTTGAAGTAAAATGCCTCGAGGCCATGCAGCCTTTCAAGAGATACAAACTAGTAGTGTTCAGAAGTCCAGGAAGTTTTGCTGTTATTTCTTTACTGTAGAAACGTTTCTTTCACAAGTATGATTTATAATGCAATCTGTTTCAGTTAAGCTTTTTTCACTGTTTTGTATAGTTGTGTGTTAATGCTTCTGAGGCTGTATAAATAACAAATCATTATGATACAATTTTTTGGGATAGGTTTGGAAAAAATACAAGAGGTTTGCTGATAGATAAGAATAATAAGTTCTGCTGCTAGGTTGAAGTACAGCCTATGGCATTGTGGCTTATTATTTTTAATGGCTTTTCTCTTGGGTAAGAAGTGCAGGTGACTACCATGTGAAATGACTAAGCTTTCCTTTTAGTGTTTTTAAAACAAGATGATATCTAGAAAATAGTCAAGGGGAAAACAAAAATATATCAGTAACCTTGGGCTGTTTCTTGCTTTTGATAACTGTTGACTGAGGGAGACCATATACATTCTGTTAAAGATCATAATGTAGGATGCAGTCTTAGGTTTGTTTTCTACATTTGTTTGACCTAATGGCTCAACATCATCGTGTTTGATAACTGATTGGTACTATCTTGCAGCATGGTATGTGTACCGGAGATGCAGAAACCATGTAGCAGAAAGCTTTGAGCAGTTCTGGATTATCAGTTTCTCCCAACAGCGATAAAAAGCGAAGAATGAAGGCAACTGGATTTATTTCCCTGTGGACGTTGGTTTCACTGCCTTGTGGCCAGTTAGCAAATCCTGCAGAACATGAAGATGTAGTAAAGCATGCAATAAAGCTACACCGTGGGAAAGGAGCTGTTATCACTCAGAGAAAGCAGTGGGTGTTGGAGAGCTGCAGAAAACTGTCTGGTCTTCTTCGCCAAAAGAACGTTGTTCTCAACAAGCTAAAAAATGCTATAAGAGCAGTTGAGAAGGATGCAGGACTGTCAGATGAAGAGAAACTTTTTCAGGTGCATACCTTTGAAATTTTCCAAAAGGAGCTAAATGAAAGTGAAAACTCAGTCTTTCAAGCAATCCACGGCCTCCAGAGAGCTCTACAGGGTGATTACAAAGATGTTGTAAATATGAAAGAAAGCAGCAGACAGAGACTGGAGGCCTTGAGAGAAGCTGCAATTAAGGTTAGTTCTCCTGTGTTTATTACTAGAGTATTAATATTCCACTTGTGATTTTAATTTTATTATGGCATGGTTTCAATCTGTTTTAATAAAAAAGTGGATCTACATGAAACTTGCAATGTTTTGGTGTTTAAAATGGATTTTGAATGAAGTATTTGTTCTCATTAGTAAAATTGGAAGTAATTCTGGTGTACAGCTTAAAACTTACTAGCAGTCAATAGCTCTTATTTCAAAACAAAGCTAAGCACAATCATAAGACCTATGGCAAATACTATTTTAAAGGGAAAGGAATACAAGAAATGAGTCAGTGCACATAGCACAGTTGGACTAGATAAGCCAGTGGGATTATCAGAGTGGAGATAATGCCATAAACTGCCAAAATGCTAACTGTTTTTTCCACTTTACATGAGAATTGCTCAACGAAAGTCTATGATTTAAACAGAATGACTTCTTGCCTTTTATTTCCATATTCATATAGAAGTGGGTAAAATGGACATGCAAATGTATGAGATAACTAGATTTTTAATCTCAGTATAGCACTCCTAGCCTAAGAATTACATGTTTGAAAAACGGTGCTTTGAGGAGAGAGTCGGCTGAGATAACTTTACCAAGAAAACCACAGATGAATAACAGTTGAGCACAAGTACTGAATGGAAAATTTGAGTTCCCATGCCAATGCAGACCTGTTAGGGTATGCACAATCTGCCACTGTTTACTGGACTTGGTAGTGCTCAGACTGCGTACTGAAAGTCTCCCATTGAGAGAAAATGTTGTTTAATTGATTTGGTATTTAAATTGCTTTTTTCCTTGCTCTACCCCTCAGCCAGTGGAGGAATATATTAAACATTTTCTCTGTTTTCTGTCCTCTAAAAGAAGAGGCTGCTCTTGCACAAGGGAGCAATAGAAGGAGGAAAAGAAAAAAAAGTAATTGGGATATAGCATCTGAGCTGGGAGAATCTCTAAAGGGCATTTGTGTAAGAGATGTGAAGATCTTAACAGGTCAAGATGGCAAGAGATTGTGTGCAAGAACGGTGTGCAGTGAATTGTGGCAAGAAAGGCTGATGGATGTGGAAGTTGGGATGCAGACTTGGGAGACTGGAGTGGTCTGTGCAGTAAAAACAAAGACTGAATTACGACAAATTTGGATAGGGAGTAGCTTGGATCTAGGTGTGTTCCAATGAAGTGCTCAATATGACTTTGATATTGGCACTTAATGGTCGTGCCAGCCTCTGCTCCATAGAAATGGTAGCAATTGTCATGAAAATTACTTGATTTTCCACCTTTTTTTCCTCAGAGCTCTTAAAATAGCAGCAGTGAAGCTGTCCATAATCTTCTTGCTCATTTACCTAATTCTTGGCAATGTTAGTGTAAAATACTGAACTAATCTATCCTTGAACTTGAGAATGGCACTTCCTCATTTTTCTCATAAAAGGAGGCCTGTGTGTATAATGATGTGTTTTAGATATGTGTCCTGTCAAAACCTTACTTCTGCAGAGGTGGATTGTGTAGGCCTTTTTTGTGTTACCATACCAAGATATTTACTTGAACAAGCAATCTTTTATACCCTTCCTTCTTATGTCATGCATGTGATGATTTAAACAGAATTTTTGTTGTTGTAACCTTACAATTGTTACATAAAGTAAAACAAAGGATAGTGGGGAAATGCAGGCCAAAAAGATGAAAATTACATAGGATATATTTTTTTTTTGGACTTGTTCTTACTTCAGGAGACACACATTCAGTCCAAGTTTGTTCCAGTTTCATTTTACTGTAATGATTACTTTGTTGGTTGTTATGGTTTGAAGAACCCACAAAAATTTATTGTTGTTTAGACAATTATTCTATCACCTGATCACCCCTCCCCACCCGGGAAGGGGAATCAGGAAAATAGAAGGAAACCCGAGGGTTGGAATATAAACAAATTTAATAGAATAAGACTAAATAATTAACATTAATAATACTAAGGAACCAATATTGATCCTGATACCAATATAAAAGATACAAGGATTATATTCAGGCAATTATATCAGTAGGAAGCTGTGCACTCAGTCCCAAATGTCAGACACTGTAAGTGCTATGGCTTTGGGAGGAAGGGAAGGCCTCAGGGATCCGGCACTGGGGCAAGAAGTTCGCAGGATTGCAGCCATCATGGAAGAGAAAACTCCTCAGCAAACTTTCTAATTTATATTGAATGTGACGTTAAAGGTATGAAATAATTCTGTTGGCCAGCTTGGGTCAAGTGCCTGGGTCTCACTCCTTCTCGTCCCCGCACCTGGCTAGCTTGAAAACACTGAGACCTTGAAGCCCACACACCATAGCTGGCTATAAAGTAAATATTTTCACAAATTCAGACACTAGAGTATTGTAAAAATGCAGTTTTCCCCAGCATTAGGAGAGACCTTACTGAAAAGTAAAATTACTGAAAGAGAAGTTAATCCTGTGTTGCTCAAACCAGGACATTGGTGTACTTATAAGACATCCTTCCAATTTTTTAAACAGTGATTGAATGGAAAATACAAATTACTGTAGAGGGTGCTGGACTCTTCATTTTATTTCTGTTGAGTTGAAGTATTTGGAGGTCTTTAGTGTTGAGATATGTATGCATGTCTGATTCATTTCCTGCTGGTTCTGGTGCTGGGAAAAGGTATAGCGGAATCATTCATGGCGGGGGGGAGGAAGGAAGAAGTGCTGAAGATAGTTTCTACCTTACTTTGCTCCAGGAACCTGTGTGGAGGTTCAGGAAAAAGCAACAAAATCTTATCTACTTTTTATCAGCTTCTAATTTCTTGGGTGCCTGCTACTCAGACATTGATGGAAAAAATAACTCATAAGTAGTGCAAAGATGCATCCTGCGCTGAATGTGCTTTTTTCATCCCTGATTAAACAGTAGAGAGCAACAGCAACACTGTGTTCTTAACCAGTGTTACCCCAAAGTCTTACTTAATCTTACTTCATTTCTCTCATGTGTTTCTGGGTGTTCCAGTCTCCTGTTTAGTGCACCACAATCGTTATCTGTATTACCTTGCTTATAAGATTGTTTGGTGTGTAACTTGTGATCAGATGTCTCCAATCCCAGCATGATTTGCAGAACTGTGTTTGTACTGTGATGCACTTCTGAACGCGTAGCAGGCTGTTAGAGAGCTTGTCCTTTTCATGGACACCATTCTCTGTGATTGTCCCCCTCTACTGCTGTGACATTGGTCTGTAGGTGAAAACAGAGATGCCACTTTAATAGACTACAAAAACCTTTGTCTTCATTAATTAAAGGAACTTAGAGCTAAACTCAAGATTTTTCAAAGCTCTTTCATCTTGCTATTCATAGAAGGTTAACTTCTTGCGAATTAGAGCCTTATTTATTTTTCTGCAGTTTACCTCTAACTGTTCAGCCAATTGGTCTTAGCTGACAGAAAGGACTGATTGGCTCTCTCCACCCAAAACCGGTTCCATTTTTGAGGGGAAAGAATCTAACCCTTATCAATTCCATTTCGCATTCTAAGTTGCTGCTGACTGAGGAAGGAATCTGCAGCTCATACAGGGGCTGGTTTTTTTTATCTTTCAAGCAATGTCTGTTAGCAGAGAACAACAGATAGGAAATGTTTTTCCTTGAGGCTGTATGAGAGTGACTGTGTCTCTTGCTTCTATGTTGCATAAGAACTAAAGCAATTGACATTGGGCCAAACACATTAATAGTTACGTTTTTCCCAACTCCAGTTATTTTGGGAACTGGATAGTTTTCATCATGCCAGTGTAACTATGGTAATTCCAAACACCAACAGACAAGAGCCAGCAATTCTGTGGTTTCATCACAACCAGAAGTATTCATCTGACTGTGAGGATTTCAAAAGGGGTTAAGCTACAGTTACAGGCTGTACTGAACATACTCTTTGTCTTGGCATCAAGGACTTGATTAAATTACATGCATGTTCTTGCAGGTTTCAAGGGGAAAAATGTCCATCCGCAAACGTGTGGAGGAGGGGATGCTCCAGTTATTTAAAGATAGTTTAGGACCATTTTAGATGCCCAGATTATCCAAGATATCTGTGGGTAGGCAGATAAAACACGCAACCTAAGGGAGACCTATGTTCTATCTGATTTTTAATTGGGTATGGCAGGGCATCTAAAATAGAGACAGAAACTTGTGTTTTCTGGGAATTCAGTCTGACCTAGAGATTGCTTATATTTTTTTTCCCAGTCTGTTTTTTCCCTTGGTAATAATATTGGCTCTCTTAAAGAACAGATGTAGGGTCTCATCTGAATATTCTCAGCATCCTGAATATAACTGAAAAGAAGCCTGCCATTGTGTATGCTTCCTTACTCATAGTTGTTCTCTCTCTCATCCAGTGCATCTTTAAAAGAATGTAGGCATGTAAAGTGAAGCATCTTATCTTTTTTCAAAAAAAAATCTTGAATTATACTCTGCCAATACACAAAGTATTATGTTTTATTGTCTTGGTAACTATTTAGAAGGCACAGTGTTAAGCCCAGTCTCGATCAGTAAGTAAACTTACTTTTTTAGTTTTCTTTATGAACCTCTGAAACATCCAAAGAGAAATGAAACATTGTAACTTTTATCAGGGAAGCTACTGAAATATTTTTACACTATATCAAACCACATCAGCATTTTTTCTTTTCTTACTTCTGAAGCCTAGAAATGGATTTCAGAAGTCATTAGTGCAAGTTCACAAGAGGCCCAAACTGAAACGATGGACACAGTCAAGTATTTTACTTCTGACAGGAAAATTGCTTCTTGGGAAATATAAGCAGGAACCTCAGCTAGAGTGCTTGACTGCTCATCTGTACTCTCTCCCAACTGCTTTTATTTTTTTTGTAGCTGTTTCCACAGTTGTTGTAAATTTTGAAAATCATAAACAGACCTCTTTCCATGTTTATAAAATGGCTTATAAAATTAAGATTCATTGTGTTTTCTTTCCAATTTGTTTGTTGTAGCTAGTAAACCTGTGCTTTCAAGGTTACTATGCTTCCCTGCTAAAGCACTGAGCTCTAAACTTTACTTGTCTCTGAACTGTTTCCTAGAGTTCCTCAAAGTAATTCCTTTCTTGTATTTGCTGGATCGTAACCTTGGGGCAGCTCTACTGTTTAATGGATAAGAAAAGGCAATTGGTGGATATTTTGTCTGATGGTTGTTTTTCTTGCCCACTTCCCCCAGTGAAAACTGGCACAAGAGACAGCAATCTTCAAATACCATTATAAAGTCTATATTGCTTTTGCAATTCCACTTGTAAGATGTTTTGTGTCAAAAGAAGCATGCATTTATGTCAAATGTTTTTCTGCTTGAAGGCCTGGCCAGCACTTTATCTGTGTGTTGTAAAATTCAACAGGAAGAAATGGAATATGTTGAACTGTTAGCAGCAGAAAAACATCAGGTTGAAGCCCTTAAGAACATGCAGCATCAAAACAAAAGCCTGTCAATGCTTGATGAAATTCTAGAAGATGTCAGGAAGGCAGCTGATAGACTGGAAGAGGAAATAGAAGAGCATGCCTTTGATGACAACAAATCTGTAAGTGATGTTTTAGACTCAGTCTTTTCATTGGTGTGCATTTATTTTTTAGTTGATACTTGCACTGTAGGGTTGTTTCTCTTGTGTTAAATAGTTGTTAGGATTTTAGTGACTACTTTAAAAAAACAAAACAAAACAACCCCCCCCACTTTTGGCTTTGCATTTGTTCTTGCTTCCCTTTCAACAGAAGAAAGTATTTAGTGGTAGAATGATTGCTTGTTAGGAGCGAGCAAACAGGAATAATTACTCCTGTTTGCTAGTGATTTCTGTGTTCTTGATTTGACAGTCCTCCCTGCAGCTGCCACTTTGACAATGACGAGTATAGTTCATCTCACAGATACAGCCCATGAGAGTTATCACAACTTCAGTGGTGGTGGTGGGGACTGTGATATATTTAGACTTTGCAGGATATGGAGTTACCACGTTAAGCGTAGTCTCCACTCTTTTTCTCTTTCATTTTGTTGAGAAAGTTATGGGAGGACAATAATCCTTGCAGCTAGTTTTCAGAGTCTGGGAAAAGATATATTATTCAAGGTAAGGACCTGAAATGTGTTTGTGGTGTTGCTTTCTTCCACTTCTGACTTCTTCTGCTTTTTGTACCTTGGATTATTTGCATTGTTCATTGTTTCTACGTTCCATGACAGACAGTATCCTTCAGGTAAGGCTGTGTGTATTTGGAGCTGGGAGTACATCAGTTTATTATAGTGTCCCATTGTGCTGTCCTCAGAGACTGACTCTCTAAATAGGTGCTGTTTGCATAAACATGGGTTGCAATTTCATTTGGCCTTTGTTCTTGAAAGGTTTTTGTTGATTTGCAGGTTGACTTCCTAGGCGAGTGTAGTTCTTGAATTCTGCTGAGGAGGAAAAGCAGTTGCTCTGTAGTAGAGAGCCAGGCCATTTTTTGTAACTGTAGTTGTATTGAGAGAAAGTGAAAACAGCTTTTTATTTTGTATACGCCAGATCGCAGCAATTGTAGCCAGTGGGAATCCTACCTAGCCAGGACCAACAGCGGGGAAGGGACGAGCTAGCTGGAGTGCCCTCTTCTGTTCTGCTGGGGTATAACGGCACGTTTTAAAGAGACCAGGAAAGAGGTTTTGTCTGCTATACCTGTGAATTGGCAAAATGCCAACGCATCCTTTTTCTCCATTGTATCTCTTTCGTTTTCTGCTTGTATCTCTATTCATGAAAGAAAAGGAATCGTGAAATGCAACCTGGAGGACTATTTATATCTCCATCTCTGCAAGAAAAATCTAGTGTGTTTTCTCTTAAGCTAGAACACTGGAACATAAGAACTAAGAAGCTCAAACAGAATGATCAGCTGACTATATGATTATATCTGATAAAGATATAAAAGGTTCTATTAAAATATAATCAAATAGAGGAGTGTAGTAGGTAAAAATAATAATAATAAAAAAAGAATTTGAGCTAACCCACTTAATGCAAGACAAGAGTATTTGCAAACTATATTCTGTTATGTACAACCTCCTTTCAGAAATTGTTGTTGTAGGAAATTAAATCCTGAAAATAGCTCTTTTCTCTCATTATGTCCTCAAATTTATTAGTATTTAAAAGTTCATCTGAATGTGTGCCATCTACTTTTGCTCTTCTAGCATAGTCTGTCTTTTGCCAGTTCCCTTTTCTTTTCTAAAAGTAAAAATGCACCATAATATCCACACAATGTATGATTTTTGTGTATATTACACAGAAAAAAACAGATTGTTTTTCATAATTGTCCTAATCTTATAAACATCTTCCCTTTTTTCCTAATACCGTTTCTGACCTAGACTGTGAACTCCACTAGAAGAGGAATGTATTTATCCAATTGCATTGCTTTTATGTGATCTTTGAGACATTTTTAATTTTGATGCAAAGAAGTTTGGTTAGATTCCAGACACACAAGCTATTAAGTACAAAGGAACATATAACAAACTGTATATGAATTCGGAGTTCCAGAGCTTTCAAGTAGATGCTTCACTGCTGATGTATTTTATAAGATAAAGTTGCTTGGTGAACACTATTGCTGATGTCATAACATCAAATTCCCAAGAAGATACTTGAACAGATGTTGGCCTATTAGCATTTTGGTTTTTAGGCAAAGTAATAGTAATCTGCAAGATGGGGACACTGCACTGAACAGTGAAATAATTCCAATGTGAAAGTACATTTTATATTGCAGAGCCAACATTTAACAGTAAGCTCTAAGCTCTGTTTTAGTATCCCTGGAGTAGCAATGAGGGTTTGGGAGAGGGGGTCAGGAGCAAAGATGACAGAAAAACAGTAGGACTGGGCACTTACTGTATATTCTGATTAGAAACAGTTCTTCATGTTTGCTGACTGTAGGGAAGCCCTTCTTCTTTGCTCCAATACTGAGAATAGTTTGCATGTATGTGACATGCAGCAGCTCCTGCTTTCTCCCATCAGCTGAAAGTGTGAAAACATGGTTTGGCAATGGATACCTCATTGTGGAGTGCAAAATAGCCTGGTAAGTGGGGATCTTAGTGAAGTAAAAGGAAAAAAACAGGTTTTTTGGGAGAGAAAAAAAGGGGGGTGAAAAGACAACTTTCATAATGCATAAAGAGAAAATGGTCATCAGCCTTTCACTCCAACAGCTAAAAATGCTGATGTTTGAAGCAGCTGTTTTATGCTTCTAACTAATTCTGCAAACTTCAGAATTTGTTTCATATTTCTTTTTTTCCCCTCTGATTCTTAGTGACTTCCAATTCTTTAGAGGGCCATCATATTGTATGATGTACAAAAACAGGGGAAGAGGTCATTCCTATGATAAAAGTTTTTATTTAATTATACACACACCCCCAAACATAACAAGTGGAAGAAAAGGATAAAAATTGCAGATTAAATATTGAAAATGCAATTATTTATCTGAATAGTTTGGGGAAATGTGCTGGGGAATCAGCAAAGATAAATAGGAGGCTGTTTTATAGATGACTTATGTGAATGCATTTCATCGTTAAATTGGGGAGTTGCTTGGGTAAAATATGGCAGTCCAGAAAAGTTGAATGTTTTGTAGTCAGTCATTGGAATGACAACAGCCTAGTCTTTTTAATGGAGTCTAAAAGAAGTAACAACCTTAACTGTTGCTGAACAGTGGTAAAATCTACATTATTTAAAGTACAGTGAATTACGAAATCATCCTACCGACCTCCGCTTTCTAATTACAGGCACTGAAGACAGAGCTACGTAGAAACAGTTCGTATCCTCTCTCCTTCAAATTTACAGGACTGTGACTTTTTCTTGACTTGAATTGCAGTCATTATTTCAGATTTTTGTGATCACTTTGTAATCCCTAATTGTTTTTGTTCAAGGGAATAAAATGTTACATTTCAGTCCAACCTTTTGTGTTCTAAATGTGATAAAGATTTTTTCTTAAAAAAAAATAAAAATCTGATTAGATGCAATTGAAGATACTGAATTGGAATTTTATAGCTTTAAAACCCTGTCTCTGTATTTTTTGGTTGGACAACTTGGCTAACAAGGTCTAGAAAACCCCTTGTTTTTAAAATGTAAAGCAAATTATAGCCTTTTCAGTTATGGACACGAAATTTTGATAAAGAGACTGAAAGAATTCTCTAAGAAGAAACTGCAGTAAACTGCAGTATTTTTAGTCTGTCAACAAATTCTGGAGCAACTTCAAGCATAGTAAATAGTCTTTTGCTTTTACTGTATGCTTCATTGACACCACCCCCACCCCCCTTTTTTCTTTTTTGTTATTTGCTTTCTTTTTCTTATAGGTAAGAGGTGTTAACTTTGAAGCAGTTTTAAGGGTGGAAGAAGATGAAGCCAACTCCAAAAGAAATGCTTCAAAAAGAGAAGTAGAGGATGACTTAGGTCTTAGCATGCTTATTGATTCCCAGAACAATCAGTATATTCTCACCAAGCCCAGAGATTCAACCATTCCTCGTGCTGATCATCATTTCATAAAGGTAATCATTTTGGAGACATTCTTGTCGTTTGTTTTGGTAAGATTTAGTCCCACTAGTTTGCATGCCAGTACTGCTTGATTGGATTGAATATAGTTTCAGCATTTGTCCCCATTCATGATTCCCCCATCTACTGGTGATCTGGCTGATGTGCTCCCTACTCCTAGTATAGTCTTCACAAGATTGATTGTGATGACGCATGAATCCTCTCTGGTTTTTTTTTTGATTTAACTTGTTGCACCTTTGGGGCAGCATCTCTTCTCTTGGACTGCAGAGTGTTAAAGCAAGCTACTGCTTTGCCTGATAAGATACTTACATATTGCCACTAAAGAGAGTTTATCTGTTTATGTCTTGTTGTGAAAAAAGGGATGCTGGAAAATACATAGACCTGTTTTTAACTGCATTTGTGCTTCATGAAGAATAACTTGGTTGGGATTTTTTTTTTTTTTTTTTTTAAAAAAACCCACAACCAAAAGGGATCTGTTTTACCATTTTGTTTTAATGCAAAGTGTAATTTCCCCCACAATTCCCCAGGAAACTGCTACTTCCTATAATGTATTTAAAATATTTAATAAATTGATCAAATGTCTCCAAAGCTACCAGTTACTTCAGGTCAGTACCACGTCTGCTTCATCTGCAAAACTGCAGTGCTTACACCTACAACAAAGTGTTCACGTTAGTTTACTGAAGTTGTGTTTTCTTTTCACAGGCAGTATTCTACATTTAATTTTATAGTGCTATTTATATTTTGAAAGATAATAGTCTTTAATCACAAATTTGTGTGTCCTTTATATTAATGCATTTGTGAATCTTATATGTTTAGGATATTGTGACCATAGGAATGTTGTCTTTGCCATGTGGCTGGCTGTGCACAACAATAGGATTGCCAACCATGTTTGGGTATATCATCTGTGGAGTACTCTTAGGACCATCAGGACTAAATAGTATTAAGGTAAGTGTGCAAGTTGCTTCTTGACCGATTTCATTTGTTGAAGTCTTTAAAAGTAGTTTTAAAAGAATATGGTATTGCCAACCTCAAATGTATTTAAAAATAAATAAAAATCCCCAAACCTGGACCTTTGCAAAATGAGGCCTTAAAATTTTTGTGGTTTTGAGTCACTTTGTTTTCATTTTTTTTCTCCTATATAATCATGACATAAGCAATTGTTGAAAGTGAAAGCTGAAGGTTGTGTGTTGTGGGGTTTTTTTTGTTTGTTTCTTTTTGTCTTTAATCATAAAGTATCACATTTGAGAGCCAAATTATTTAAATGACATCAAATATTCAGAAACTTGCAAAAAGTCAGTGTTTGCAGTGGAGGAAGTATTTAAAACAAATAGTTCCCTGAGTAGCATAGCTTGGCTTCCTAGAGAGTTATTTTGCATGTCTGTAGCTGTTTTGTCCATCCTAGTCACCCTTAGTTCTTTTCCAGTCCCCTGCCCACATTCCTCAAGTCTCTTGAACCTTTTTAGCTCCATCACGTGTACCCTGATTACTAGCTCAATGCGAAACAGTGGGCTGTGGTTGGCTAGACATTGCACATGTTTTGATTAGTGGTCTGGTGTGCATTAACAGGTTGTTTAGCCAGCAGGCAAAACAGAACACATGTTAAGGTTGTGTGGTAATGTCCAGTTAAGTTACACATCCATTACATTGATACCCACATAACTGTGGGTATCTTACTGTCTTTGCAACCTCTGCTCTTACGTGGACTTTTGTTGAAAATGACTGTTGGGGTCAAAAGTAAGTCAGGATGAGTAGAAATTGTAGGATTTTGTCAATCTCGTATTGGAAGAGAAGAGAACAAATACTACACTTTCAAAATTTCATATTCTAAGATTGAGATTAAATAATAACCTTTGTGTAGTACATAACTTCTGGGTTGAGAAGGTCTGGAAAACGTGACCACAGATTGAGAAACAAGTTTGTAAACTTGAGATTAAGAGATTCAACAACAAATTTTCAGAGACTTACACTGAGGAAGATGATGTGGTCAGAACAGAGATGAGGGGGGTTTCTTTAGGACAGTTTCTTAGTGAGCTCCCTGTTCCTTGTGGAACTGTGATTTAATGTTTTTCATCTGGATAATGTTCACGTCGACTGGGTCTCTTGTGCGTACTCTCTCCTTTTGTCTCTTCTTTATTTCATAAAAAAGTTGAATGTCAGAGGAATTCAGGAGGCACGCAGATTCTAATCTGGCAGTGAAGATAGTTTCCATTTCCACTTCTCTATGATTGATGATAGACCCTGTCCTCTTCTGCTCTGGACTGTAAATACATAGAAAAGAAATGTTAGGTTTTTCTGTTGTGACAAGGAAGATAATCACTTTTCTTGTTGCTGCACCCTTCTCTGAAGTGGAAAGGCTGGTAGTTGTACTGGTCTGAGAGATGGATGCACGGAGTCTGTAGGATGGAGAGCAGAACAGCAACTACAGTCTAGCAGAATGATTATACCGATAGACCAATAAAATAACTAGACAGAAGTAATTTCTGGAATGCAAGCCTTGGGAGTGAATAGCATATGCCTAAAACATTAATCTATTTATTTTCAACAAGCAAGCCAGCTTACCTAGATTAATGCACATGTGCATTTTGGGTGACCAGCACTATCTAGTGGCAGCCAGGTGATGGGAAAAATGTTTGAACCCTAAAGATGGTGAGGGAACTTCTGATGTCATATGACCAGCAAGTGAACTACTTGTGGAAACATAATGAGAAACAATTTGTTTTGTAAGTGGACTTATAATTTGTTTTATAAGTAGACTGCTGTGCACTGATTTTTATTTTTTTTAAGTCTATTGTACAGGTGGAGACATTAGGAGAGTTTGGTGTATTCTTCACTCTCTTTCTAGTTGGTCTGGAATTTTCTCCTGAAAGATTAAGAAAGGTATTTTTGTATAATACCTCTACATTACAGGATTTAATTGCTAATGTTCAAGTTATCTGTTCTATTTCAGATTTTTACATTGTCCCTATAATATGCTGGTGTAACTTTGTACATTTTTTAAAAGACAAATACGACATTTGCTTCTTCTCTTTAACTCTTTGGAAAGAACAGAATGCATTATTTATTTGGTGTCTCCAAAAAAACCTTTGCTATTTTTCTTCGTTTTACTAAAACAGTTGGATTACTAGAAAAATCTCACAGAATTTATGGCGATCCATTTCTGCTTTATTTTAACATACAGTAACATGCAGTTGCTGTTATGTTTGCCAGTCATGTTGTAAAAAAGATCAGTTTGTTAAGCACTGCATACTGATTTGATGATACATGCTGTACTGGCTAATAAACTGATTCTGCAAGTATGTTAGTACAATCTGGAATATTACATGATGTGGCCATCAGGATTCAGCAAAAAGGTACAAGTTTCTTTTGGTCTTAATTAAAAAAAGAGTTCTCTCATAAACCAGCTAGAATTTTAACAGTGGAAAATACCGCTGCCAAATATGTAAAGACTGTATGTATGTAAAGAGTTGCATTGTATGATTTGTTCCTAAACTGATGATTGTGAGTTCATGAGACTATAAAAGCTTTAATTGAAATGTGTTAAAATTTATGAGCATTCAACCTTATCTGGTATTTCTAGTCCATCTAAAGTCAAAGATAAAAATCAGTAATTCAAGGGTTCCTAAACTGTAGTATGTAAATTGTTACTTCAGAACTGTGTGCTCGCTAGTGTGGAGCAAGCTGCTGGTATTGATGATGGTCTTTGCCACTACCATTTTTTCCCCCACCCTGGAATCGCATCAAATAACTGCTCTTCCATTCGATGATTTTAATATATTTCAACCCATAATGGACCTTTTGGCCCTTAATTTGGCTGTGAGCTCTGGGAAATTTACCTAATTTCTGGTAATGAGCCTTCTGGCGTAGAGTATTATCTACTAGGCATAGTAACTTCAGAGTTTTAGGATGTACAGGATGACAGCCTGTTACTTCTGCGGCCCAGCACTGCAGCCCCAAATCATGCACCTTTAACCGCTTATTTGTGCTGAAAATCATTGTAACTTAGCAGTGAGAAAAGTGTCATCAGACTTTATCATAAGAACTTGTTTTCTTCCCAAGGTATGGAAAATATCTTTGCAAGGACCCTGCTACATGACAGTTCTGATGATTGCCTTCGGTTTACTATGGGGACACTTGCTCCAAATTAGACCAACACAAAGTGTCTTCATTTCCACTTGTTTATCTTTATCAAGCACGCCATTGGTGTCAAGATTTCTTGCGGGTAGTGTTCGAGGCGATAAAGAAGGTACGTATGATTTTAAATATGGACTATGGTAGCATCTACAATCAAATTTGAAAGAAGTTGACTTTGTAATATTATGAGAGAAACTAGTCAAAAAATGAAACAAAACAAAAATCACTGTTAAGTTTGGTTTACAAGTGATCATCCTCCTTTAACATTGGCCAGTGCTGTGTGTACTCTTGTTATGAGGTGTGCCTGCTATTTACATAGCCAGTCCTCTTTGGAGAAACACAGTGTAGCCCAATCAATGCTCTCCATGTTAAGAATTGACTTCACCGAGGGTCTGGAATCCTTGTGCTTTTCAAGAGGTTACCAGGTTAGACCATTACTACCAGTCTGTCATGAGGGCAGAAAGGCTAACTTAAATAATTCACATCCTTCTTCAGCAAACTAAGACCAGCTCCAGGAGTCTTTTCATTTCCTTTCAAAAGTTTTGCCATCCTGCTTTCTTCTGCTTAAACCTCCATCATGCATACTGCATTAAAGTTCTCCCTACCCTCTAGAATATTCATATTCTAATGCCTAAATTCAAAGTGTGTATTTTACACATGCTGGCTCTTGCATGTGTCTGCTATTCTAAAGACTCTGTGTTTTCAGTAAAGGAGTTCCGGTAAATGCGTAACTAGTGTTTAACTGCTAAGCAAAGTCTGTATTTTTATTGTGTAACAGAAGCTTCATATTACTATTAATATTTTAATTATATTTTTAATATATATTTATTTATATATATTTTAATTTACTTACTGGTGGTGGTGGGGAAAATCCCAGAATGCTTTGAATGGCCTCACCCCATTGAGAACGATATTTAGCCTTCATTTGATTAAGACATTTCTAGATTTCTGAGCACTGCAAGCATTCATAGATTCTGATGAATGTTTCCATGACTGCTTTGTTGGTGTATAGGGGATATTGACTACAGTAGTGTACTACTTGGCATGTTGGTGATGCAGGATGTGCAGCTGGGTTTATTTATAGCTGTCATGCCTACGCTTATGCAAGCAGGAGTGAGCACATATTCCAGGTAAAAAAAAAATTATCGTATGTATCTTCCCCTCACCCCCTTCTAATTAGTATGTAGATTGCATATATGAATATGAGAGCGCTACAGTTAATGTCAGTTCCATGAAAAATACGCACTATTCTGTGAGTTCCCTTTACTATTTGTACTTGTCATGTTGCATGAGGACATTCTTTATGCTCTAGCTGCCTTAGTCCTGTCCAGTACTTAAAATTTGTAGTGAAAAGTTTGTTATTGTAAAAACATAAGGAATTTCTTCAGTTACTTTATTCCCTCAAGACCTATTTTTGTCAAAGACTATGCGACAGCATCATTAAGTCTGATGGCTTACCTTGAAGATCAATCAACAAAATCTTTTTGAATCAACATGGAAGTAAATTCTAGGCTGTAGAAGAGATTGATGGGCACTCAGCAGATTTAGTATTAATCCTGTTTACTAATGTATCTAAATATCTTACTGTAGCTACTCAGTTTTGAACATCTCTGGAATTAGATCTTTTAACTTGAGGGGAACTGGTTGGGAGGCATGAGAGCTCTTGAAATAAATGTTTTGTTTGTTCTTCTCTTCCAGCATTTTCAAGGAAATACTGAGAATACTGATACTGATTGGCCAAATTCTCTTTTCTCTGGCTGCTGTTTTTCTTATGTGTCTTGTTATAAAGACTTATCTCATAGGACCGTATTATCGCAAGTTGCATGCAGAAAGCAAAGGGAATAAAGAAATCCTCATTCTAGGAATAACTGCATTCATCTTCTTTATGTTAACGGTAATATTTTAAATTAATAAAACATTTTGATATGTGTGGTAGTTTTACTGCATCAGTATCGCAAAAGCCATCACACTTACTGTTATTGCATATCCATGTACCTCTGTAGTTAATTATTTGGTTTTAAAATGTTTTAAACCAAACCCCAAATGCACAGGTGATTCATGCATTACAGCATAGATGAGTAAGAAGAGATAAAATTTGAATGTCAATCAACTGAACTTCTGCTGGTAACTTTTAATACAGCCAGTTAAAGAATCATTATTCCAGTTATAATTTTGGGCTCCTTTATGCATTTGAAAATAATTTAGGATGGGTTTTGAGATACTGATAACGGCTGACTGACATTTGCTCACAAGTTTCTTTTCAATAGCAAACTCTCAACATGTTTTATCAAATACTTTTATTTTTCTGTGGCAGATAAACAGTTTGGGATGAAGTTGAGGAAGTAGAGAAATGCCTCAAGGTTCATAGGTTTTGATATTCCTTTTGTGTTTCCTTCATCTTCCTCTGAATCTTCCTTCCATTTGTTTCTATGTCACATTTCAGCCCTCTGAAAACTATTTTGCTGGAGAACAGAATGTGACAGTCGCAGATAATGTAGGTTTGAAACTCTGTTATCCTGGATGTGCAGATTGTTATGTCCTCTGAAAAAAAATATCCCAAAAAGTTCCTATGCATGTGCCTATTTTCTAGGGGTATTTGCTTAATTATTACAGGTCCAAAAGAGAAAGCTGACCTCCTTCAGGAAGAAGGTCAAGAAAGAAGTTCGTGAGAGCATAGCTCTACAATTTGTTAATTTCTATTGTATAGGTTAAAAATGCCATCACTCTAAACAGCTATTCATATTCCAAACAGGAGTGCTGTCTAATAAGAGAAGGAATAAAACTAGTTTCTCCTTTTTACTTTCTAACAAGCAGGCGTAACATTTGTAGAACAACTTCAATAAAAAACAACAACAACCAAACCACAAAAGTTGCATAAAATACTATGGTATCTAGCAGTCTTACTTTCATTAAAAACATGGCCTACATAGACTGATCTGACTGAATTTGGCGTATTGTGCCCAAATCATGTGTGAAATGTGCAAGGTGATTGTCTACATGACTTATATAATATATGTGTGTATACCAACCTGAGGGAGAATATGTTTGAGTGTGTTGGATTCGTACTGCAAAAAAGAACGCTTCTTCAGCATGGGAAGCATTTGTGAAGGAGCAAATATTTTGTGTACTTTAGGTGAAAGCAGTTTTCCTTTTAAAGTTGATAAATAATGTATCAAAGGGAACAGTACAAAGGATACTGCATGTAACCTCAGTAAATCAGTTGAGATGCTTGATATTCGCTGACATCAATACATTCGTTATGGTACTGCTGGAAGTTGTGGTTTGAGCACAAAGACTTAAAAAAAAAAAAAAAAGTATTTTGTTGTCTAATTGAACAGTTCAACCAACAGTTCTAGAAAATAAATCTTAATTGGTATAGATGCCCCACTATGTCAGGAATAAAAACATAGGATGGGGGATGGCAATCTAACTTAAAAAAATGTTGCATGTGTTTGGAAAGGATAAATTGAGGTTTTTGGGTGCCAGGTAGGAAAACAATTAAACTGCCATGTTTCCTGCAAAGATCTTTCTCCTTTGAAAACCAAGTCTAAATATTAGTGGAGTTTGTATAATTATCTGCAATCATGGAATTTTCCATACTACTGTAATTCTAAAAAAGCTTTTGAATTTGTAGAGGGAGGAATTAAGAAGGTGCATATTTTAGTGGCCTTAACCAAAGATGACTGTGCAGCTCCATTTAGAAAACTTGAAAGAAATTTTTAAACAAAATACTTTAACTCTATCTATCATGTGAGTTACTCTGCAGGGCACATCCTTTCCAATACATGACAAAGGGAGTAGGAATGATATGATATTTCTGCGTCATGCATACAGTTGCATGCATAGTTACTTGTTATGTGCTTCAGTGTTGACTGTATTTCAGGGGTCCACCTAAGTTTATCCTGTGTTGGGTTTCATCTGTAACACTAGCACATGTAATGCTGTACTTGTTTCCTGTGTTTGAAAATCTCAGATGACTAATTAAACAAGAATTGTTGTTTCTGTACCTATAAGGGCAAATTCTATATGGGAAAACAAGAGGGAGGATAGGACAGAACAGGTTCCTATACTGCAGCATGAGTAAACAATTTTGATGTAAGGATTATCCTGTCAGGTGAGGAACTTTCTGGATGGAAGTGACTTTTGAGCATTTCTGAACTGCTTAGCTCACTTGGGTAACATTGCAACACATTAAATCTGAAACAGGATCTTAAATACATCTCTTTTTGGTAAACTAACTTAAAAGAGATGCAACAAATCTCAAATACGAGGTATTTTACCACGATTTGGAGCTTAGGATACCTCTTTCTGTTCCCAGATATTCTCAGAAGTAACTGAAATTCCCCCTGCCTTTTTCCCCTCAACTAGTTAGGCAGATCAGGGTGAGGATTGTGTCAAGTGCCAGTCCTATAAAAGTCGAGCTGTCTTTGAGGCACAGTTGTGCATCTTTCAATCATGTACCTTGTCATCAGTAACAAAAGTTCACTAGGTGATTATTGTGCTTTCAGCAACTCCTTTTCAAGCTTTGACGTTATGCAGGTACTGCTTTTTTTT